>CAIGRF010112100.1:13829-30508 GCA_903798235.1 Fraxinus ornus | reverse complement strand
TATTACATAAATCAAGAAAGAGCCATTTTCCTTAAATTTTTCTGTACTGATTTCCTGCATAAATGAGAGCTGCTATCCTGAATTCAAGTTTCCTAATTCTTGCAATATTTGGGTGCTCCAGTTCTATATTTTGAGGTACTTCGTGTGTTGAAGATGAAAGAATACTATCGATAGTAATTTATGCTAAACATTTGAGCCATTCTTTGTCAATATTGGATTTTGCAATAAATGCCATTTTTCACCTTTTGAACTATATCTGTAGGTAAACTTTTCTTATTATGAAGCTGGAGAAAACAAACAGGCCCTCGTGAAATTAGTAACCTGTGAGAGGTGACTCGTAAAACTTCTCTTGCTTCCTTTTGATTATCACATCTATAAATTTGCCTTGTTCTGTTTAAGTTATACCGTACAATATTAATGCAGCAATTATATATCGTAAAATCATGGACGCTAGTTACGGTATTGAGCACTAGGATAATTTAGTAGTGGAGCAATTTGGGTATGCTATTCTTTGATCTGTGACCTTTGTGGTCATTACATATTTCTCTGATTTACAATAAGAAAGAATTAGACAGGCCTTGTGTTACTGGCAGTTGTCGCACTTGGACAGTCAGCTAGTAGAAAAATATGCATTATCATATGCCATTGTTCCTGCTATTGATTCTTGAGTAAACGTGACGAACTATTTTTATGCAAATGGACGACATTTAATTTTCTCTTAAATTCATGCTGAGAGCTACTTTTTAAATTGAATTTGTAATCAAACAGAGATGGTGGAGGAACAGATAGAACTGGACATCTAAATTTTCTCCACTTGATTTTAGCCGAAGATATTTAAAAAAAAAGAAAAATAAAACTGAATGCATGTTTGTTGATCCTTTGACATAGATGTGCGGAGAAGCTTTTTTATAAGAAACGAAAAGAGAAGAAACAATTGAGACAAAAAGAGTCGGACAGTGATCGGAGGAAAAGGTAGGTATAGTTTCAGTTGAGAATTGTTTATGACAGAGGCAGGACAATGACCCAAATTTCTTACTTTGTTGAATCGATTCATCTCCCCTTTTCAGGGATAGGTCTGAAAGTGAGGACGATACAGATAACGAATATGACAGAAAGAAAGAGCGTAGAAAAGGTACGTTACTGCTATGTTTGCTTCTGCTGATAAGTCTTACTGACTCTGCATAAGCTAAATTTTCTATCATTTCCAAGCTCTTCTAGGCATTTTATGGGAGATAATTTTGAATTATTTTCTTCTAAATAAACTAATGAATGATAAATTGCAAAATAAGTATATTATCAAAAGCATCAAGAGATGGAAATGAATGTTGGGTAAATGGGAATCGTCGTCCTGCAATGACAGTTAAGAATATTCTGCTAGTATGATTGGTATAACTGTTTGAGATAAGCTAGGAAAACGTATTCGGTAGGCCTAGAGGAGGTATCGCTTTTGATGTAAACTCCTTTCAGATAAAATGTGACAGTAATGATTAGTGATACTAGCCTGATAAATATTGACTATCAGTGTAGTTGAATTAATATTGAGGTTGGGGAAATGTATTAAAATTTGTAGTAGAACTAAGAAATTTACAACACATCTTTCAGCGTGTCTTAAGCAAGTAGGTGGCAGCCTGTAGGATTATGTAGTTAGTTGCAGCTAAGATCCATTCTGTCATATCCATACCTTCTTTTCTTCCTTAGGAGACTTGAACAGAGATAGAACTTAATTTCTCTTTATAGGTTGGAAGAGACAATGGGCCTTAGTAAGGCGCATTGCATATTGAATTTGACTATCTTATGTTATTAATAAGCATATGTTTGGCAAATGTTTATAAACAGTTGTGTTTATAAATATACAAATGAGTGGTGTAGATAAAAAGTTATTTGACTTTTTGCAAGTGTTCATAAACACTTATAAAACATATGCTAAGTAGTAACACAGTAACACACTTGAAATTTAGGCGAGATTGAATCAATTTATTTATAGACAATCAATCTATATATAATGGTACAATCCTACCAACAAAAGGAAAGAAAAGATATTTGTAACTATAGGAGGAAATGGGAAAAGGATGGGAAAAGGAAACATTAATCACTATATTTGTTTATTATTAATCTAGAATAGGAAAAATAATGGTATCTAAGTTAAAATAAGAAAATAATCTCCTATTCCAACTTTCCCCTCAACTTGATGTATTGATACGTGCATAACTTGGATAGTGATGTATAGAATGGACCACACTTGAAACTGTTGTCAAATTCTGATCACAATTCTAAGTAATAAAGTCTTCCCCTTTCTATTAACCAATCGTCATCTCGATTAGAATGTCTTTCATGAAGGGTTACTTGAGATACAAGAAAAGTAGAATATTGGTATGCAAGAAGCCCACACGTAGATAACATGCACAAAAGGCACACATGAGAGTGAGAGATCTTCAGCAAAGATCACCTGCATCTACAAACACTGCATACAAAGAACATCTTACACTGTCAACAAAATCCTTCACACTGGATTAGAGTCGTGCACCCAACAGAAATGAGAATCACCTGACTAGGTCTACAAGTAGAAAGTTGGTGCTTGCTTTGAATGTTAAACCGATGTTATTAAAGTTTGTTAGATAGAAATTTCTTGTCAGTGAAGCCAAGAATGAGAGCCCATGGTCTGCTAAAACTCTAGGGGGTACCAAATGGTTTGATCGGCTAAGATGAAGAATTGCACAACTCTAAAAAAGGTCGTTGGAGAGTATCTTACAGTCAGGTTAGGTTATTGTCTAGAGAGAGTAGACAAAGATATAAGGTACAACTACTAATTTTGGCAATCTGTAAAATGAAGGCCGAGAGAGATGTCATCATAGAAATTTTTGGACACTAAGATTAGCAATAACAATAAAATGGCCGCACAAGGCCCTAAAGTGTACTAGATGGCTGGTCGACCAAGATGAAAGGTCACGCAACTCTGAGAAGGCAGTTGGAGGGTTGCGACTTAATAAAACTTGCATCTGAGAACCACCAAATAAATTAGAGGTAGTAGAAAAACTAACAATATAGTAGAAGGTCCAACAATGTTGGTAACAAGAAATCTCCTGTGCAACAATTTAAGGTATGAAACTCCAAGAACACACCAAAAACAACCTAATCAAAACACCTCGAAAGAAATCCTGACCAAAAAACCAGCATTCCAAGAAAATAACAATCACGCAAAATTGAGATGATTGGGGAGAGGTTTCAATTGTCAAAATGCAAGAATTTTGAAGTTCAAGGAACATTTTGCCACAAACTTAAGCTTCTTGTTATCTTATGTTTGAAGACGCTAAATGCTTTGAACCAAGTCTGTTTAGTTAAAGAGGAGCCACTCCGCTGGCTACTTTCTTATGTTCTGATGCTTATATTTCGAAGAAAGTCCTGTTCGAGATCCCTTTTTTTATAATTGCAGAAATGACTATATCCGTCAGAAGGCATGCTTTTATATGTCTCCCAATGTGAACTCTAGGGAAGATTATAGTCTCGATATTTTAACTAGTCATTGCTTTATGTTTGATAGAGGGTCATTTCTCATTCTTTCATATTTGTCCTGGAATTGATATCTTAATATTATATTTGCAGGAAAGAAGGCTTCGACTTCACTTAGTGATCATAAGGTTGATGACGATGAAAACTTTGACGAGTATCTTGAGGGAATGTTTCCTTGATGAAGATATCTTGCATATAATCTGAAGAAAATAGTATGAAACTGAATATCTGATTCAATAATCATCAAATCTATCTAATCAGAGTTGATGAACAAGATTATGTGTTAGTTATAGATTCTAGCACATGCTTTTAGTTTATTGAGAAATGAACTCTCAAGTTATGTAGTTTTTGAAATTTTGTGTTATTAATTTTATCCTCCACGGAATTATAATTGAGAGGACGATGTACATCATTACATGGATGAAGGGTCACATGATTGACAGGAATTGGAGCTTTGGGTGTCCTGCTACGTTGCAATCGTAGTTTGCACAAGGAGAACTTTGTGCCATCGGGCTCAAAACCTACCACTTTGATGAATTTTTTGTTGGGAAAATTACGCCTTCTACTACCGAAGTTTTGCTAGTTACAGATTTACTGGGCAACATTTTTTTTTATTTTTTTCAAAAATACTATGCAAGTTCTTGCACATTTCACCACACACGCTACGACGACCATGGAACTCTGTAGCTGCCATGTTTGTGTGCAATTAAGCTCTTGATGAAAATTTCAGGATATAAATCTCCAATCAAATTTCTTTACTACGTTACATTGCCTCTTGAAGGTGGTGGGAGGTGATGGTGATGGTGATGGTGATGGTGATAAGGGATCTCACGGTAGTGGCGGTGGGTTGCGGTCGGGATATCAAATTTAGATCCAAATTTGACAACGGTCTTTATGGCGGAGGCAGTGGTGAATGGCATCCATGGTGGTGGTGTGACAATTGTACTATTTCATTACTCCTATGTGCTCGCTAAAGAGTCACGTAACTCTTTAGATCAAAGAAATATTTCAATGATTCCATTGTCGGTATTTCAAAAGAAAAGTGATTCAGATGATTGGAATTCTTTTTTCAATCTAATTCTTTTGAAATTATCTATTTCAATTAATATAATGTTATAATACACTAAGATATTGCATAAACACACATTTTAAAATTGTATCGAAAAAAATAATCACAAATAACTAAAATTTGAATTTCTCATCTGGTAGGATTGACTTAACAATTTTGTTACATGTACATTCTCGTTTACACAATTTCCACTTGACGGGATCTCACGACATCTTCAATAACAAACACAATTAATCCAATCGCTCATTTTCTACCACATAATCATTTGTACATCAAGGTGTACACATTTTCTTTACGAATGGGTTTATCCTTAACTTAAATCAATACTAGATCACAACTCACAAGCCCCTTCTTGATCATTCTTAATTTTTTTTTTCACAAAATAATGAATTCTATTTCTTATATTAAAGGGACAAAAAAAAAAGGGTGCCCTTTTGACAAGATGACAAAAGAAATGTCCTTTGATGCCAACTTTGTTTAATAAATTTCCATAAAAAATTTAAATTTTTAAACTATTGTTATTACCCGAAAGGGCTAGGCTCTAGCTGGTTAATGAAGTGTCCAAACTTTATCCGGATCGTCCTGTTCTCACTCCACGTGCCTCATGACGAGATGACGCCGTTAGAATGTTGTTTGTTGCCTAGGAACACGACAACTTGCCGTCAGTGCTGCCGTTAGGTCCTCGTTAAGCACAGGTTCCATCAGTTTAAGATGCGTAGACCCACACGTCAACCCACCAAATGTGGGCCCCAAGTGTTAAACTCCAAATAATGACATCGATTTAATTTTTAATTAATGGCACTTAGCCGCCTAAACAGTTTTATATGACTGATTTACCCCTGGAGATTATATAGAAGGAAAAATGACCTTGAAATAAAATAAAAGGGTTATATTATTTTAGCCAATGTTTGGCCATATTTTCTAAAATTCATATTTTCTAAAATTTATATTTAATTACACATTTTATGGGACACACAACTTTTATATATTTCAATCATCCAACATCATTTTTTGTCGAAATCTACTAAAAATTTAATTTTTATCTAAACCAAATTAGGGCTTAGTATGTCATAGAAGCACAAGCATTTTAAAGTCGGTACCAAATTTTACGCAAAAGTACCATTCAAATCTTACAAGGCTTATACGTGAACTGATTTTTGAGGAAATTTCAATACGAAATTTCAATACTTTGATGGCTGATTGAGTCACATATCTTCAATTGTTTAGCGCTTCATTCTTCCTTTTAAAATGTTTTTATCTTCGAGTTTGAGCTCTTTCTTTCTTCCTTCATCCAATTCTCTTCAAAACCAGCAAATCAAAAGTCACCTTTTATTGACATTCACAAATCCGTGATTATGTTCTTACTCCATAATTCATTGTCCTATACAATAAGTTTATGAAAAAACTAAAGATGTTTGAAACATATATATTTGACTCACGATTTCAAATTTGTCGATCGAAGCATTGATAATATGTCTCTATCATAAGTGATTACTGACGACGAATGAAATTAGATAGTGAAGTATTGAAAGTATATACATATAAATATTTGTTATGTAAAACAACTTAAAAATTGACTTCTTGTTCTCTAAAATAATGTTTATGATTTTATCACTTCAGTTATTCGAAGGTGGACGGGTGATGGTGTTTTGGGGGGAAGGGGGAGAGGAAGGTGATTTTAGAGCTTTGCTACTCAAACACACGGGATGAGGTGTCCACCTCAGCCCCTGTCAACAATAGCCCTGTTCAACTAGCATTGGTGGTGATTTTATCAAATTTTATTGTTTTCTTCATTTAAAATATGATTGCAATGTTTTTTCACCTAATATTTCTCGTCACGTGTGATCTTTGAGGTCTCAAATGATGATAAATTGTCAAAAACATTGGACGAACTTTGAAGGAAATCGAATGTCGATAATTTCATAATAAAACTTATGTAACTCATATAATCGTTAACAAATAAAATATAAGTGTAACTTCCCTTAAAAAACAATTCAATCACTTGCCCAACAAATTTTCCCCATCAAAACCTTTACAATCCAAAAGCAATTATAGAATTTGAGTGTTTGGTGAGTGGTGACTTTTGTAATGAGAAGTAATCTCACAATCAATTTGAAAGGTGATCCATTATGGAGTGCGCATGTGGCCTAAATTTCTAGAAAAGTTACCTTATATGAGATTTCAATGTTAAGTCAAAATGAGTGCATTTAGCAAAAACATGAAAAGTGCTTCAATCACTTTTAAGCCTCTTGCTCCGCCCTCTTCTACCCCCACCCAATCTTTACATTGGACAAAAACCAAGAATGGGATCATTTGTTTCAAAGTAATGATTAAGAACATGTTTGGCTAACCTCAAAATTCTTATAATTAAGTTTATTTGTTATTAAATAGTATTGATCAAAATCGAAAAGTTCTTACTTATTTCAAAAGTAATTCGTAAGTCAAATAATGTCTCTTTTACTATTAGACGGTAGGAATCAAGGTTGAAATTTTTAATAAATTAAATTAGATCGCACTGATCAAAATTAAAGATGAAAAGAAAGTCATACAACGTAAATATACCATGGGGTTTATTTAAAATCGTCGAATTTGGATTAGGATTTCCACTCACCAAAAGTGATGTCCCTTTCAAATTATTTTATTTGGCGCATTGTTAGATATACCAACCTATTTGTCACCGGCCGGCATTAATTAATTTTGAGATGGTTAAATGTGGAAGTGATCAATTTTCATTAATTAATAAAATAAAAACTAAAACATTGTTTACTCAACTTTTTTGCTTTTAAACTTTGTTTCTTTTGAGTATATCCCCTTCATATTTGCTTTTGTAACATAGAAAAGATCACGTGTAAAAGGCAAAATTATCAAAGAGATAATGCTTAAAAATATTAATAAAGTAATAAGTGTCTTTCTTATATAATAGTTTACCTAGAAGGTGGCCTGATCTATAATCATCATCACCTTACATTCTTTTTTTATTCTGGAAGCCAAAAATATCCCGTTCTAAAAGAAAGTTTGAGTCCCAAACCTTCAATTTAATTTAGCACTTCGTTCTCCATCTGAAAAATGTTAAAATAATTAGAGATTGTTTCAAAGAAAAAGTGGTAATATCCACAATTTATAAAATTTAAAGAAAATTAAACAAAGCCAAGAAAAATTAAAAGAAGAAATCTCCCAAATGTTTGGCTAAGCTAAAAAAATAAAAAAAATGTCCCAATCTCTAAAAATTACCAAACCCTCGACATACGATACGATACGATATTTTAAGGATAATTTCGGAATTATGTTCTATATAAACAACCTTATATAACCCTATTTTAAGGTTATTCTTTTCGATTATACTGTTCACGTTTGCACAATAGTGATGTTATGTTACACGCCATTCACATAGTCTGACTCTGACTCTAACTCAAGGAACGAGAACATTTGGCCAGATAACAAGTGGTACAAAAGGGAGGGCATTGTCGACTTTTCACACATACTTATGGTCTAAACTTATAATTAATTAACTAATCTAAACTTCTTTCCTAAACAGAGACAGGAAAAGCGACTTTGGCGTGAACAATACATACATAATTATTTGTATCTATATGTTGCGTCGTGACATCAGACAGCTTCTTTGAGCTTTTCACAGACAAACAAAATGGATTTCGGAGAATTTTAGTACTGAGTCATACACTCTCCACATCACAGTAATAATTAAAGGTAAGCGGTTCTTCCCTATTTTTTCTGGAAGATCAATTGGGGTTTTTTTTTTTTTTTTATAATTTGTTTTAATTTTTCAAATACAAGTTGTCCTTGAACTAAATGTAATGATGAAAATTGGTATTTGAATGTTAATAGTAGTAGCGTCGACCATTTTTTTTTTTTTTTTTTGTATTTCTACTCCATTTCGTTTGTTGTAAGTAATTTTTTAAAAACTTTTAAATGATTCTGAACAATTGCTTGGTGTCTGCAAATTTATTTATTTGAGCATGTCTAGTGATTTTTTTTATTCTAGGATTTTGTGGAATTGGAGAGCTACTGGATTAGTTGTGAACTTGGGGTTTGGGTGTTAAAAGTGATTTTTTTTTTTTTCAACATCCTTAGTTTGACTTATTAGTTCCTGACTTCACAATAAATTGCTGATAGAATTTTTTCTTTTGATCGGCGTGTTAATGTTATAATCTAGCTGATGCTGTTAAAAGTTAGCGAAGCTTAATTGGTTGTTATTTTGATAATTTTTGAACTTTTAGGTATTCTTCTGAAAAAATTAGTTAATTTTGCCTCGTTTCTAGAGGTGGTGCTCACTTGTCAGATTCATTTTGGATTTGTTCATGTTGAGGAATAAATACAAACGACTTCATTTGGTTGGACAATCATAATGTCATTAAGTTAATTTTGTTTTATTTTAATGAAAATACAGTTGCTGTACTTCATGACATTTATAACACCTCAACAAATGGTTGATGGAATGAGGTTAAGGTTTCAAAATTATTTCTAGAAATGAAAGACCAATAGGTGTCTGATGGAAGGTCGAATTACGCATATAATTGTTATTTTCTTTTTGTACTTCCATAGGTGCCTGATAGAAGGTCGAATTATGCATATAATTGTTACTTTCTTTTTGTACTTCAATTTGTTTTCAGCAGAACAGTGTAAGATTATTTATATCAACTACGGATACTCAGGAATTATGTTTGTTTGCCTTTTTATTGCTGGTAAATGGAGAAGCTTTGAATTGTAGCATCATTTGGGTTATCAGTTAATACTTCGCTTCTGGTTTCCTTTGTTTTAATTCCCAAAAGAATTTCATTATGCTGTTCCTTTGCTACTTCTTTGTGACAATTATTTGGTGAAGAGTCAGGTATAATGCCCACACTAGCTAAAAACAATGATCGGCAGCTAGAAACAGTTACACAGAACTTTCAATCATCAACACCATATACACGGCCTTGGGGAGGCATGCCTCGTACCGAGAAACAGGCTGATGAATCAATCACCTCCGGAACTTCCAAGCCACAAGGCAATGATAAAGGCAGTGTTAAAGAAACTGAAATCAATGCCCCACATTCAGGTAGTTTCTTTGCTTTACATCAAGTTTTCATATAAATTTAGAGGCAAAGAGAAATCTAAATTGTTTGATGGGTTTACTTATCTATAGTTCAATAACAATCTTGTCCCCTCTGATATTTACATGTGGTTTCTGTCTTGAACACATAAAATTTTATGTTCTTAATCTGATGACGCCTGCAACAGAGGTTTCCATTTTCTAGAGAGTGCCATGTTTTGATTGTGATATTCTTTATTGTCCTACTTGTTTCTGTTCCTGGATGGCCTGATGTTAGTCCTATTATATTAATAAGATGGTGAAAGTGTCCATTTTACTCCCCTGAATTTGGATGCACTGTAGTTGATATGTTCTTGTCTAGCATAACAAAACCGTTTTGTAGTTGTGCATGTCCTCCTCTTTTATTGAAGAGACTTGTAAATTGTAATAGGTCTGAGATGTCTTTTTGTTTTCGATAATCATACATGTCAAACGTTGGTATCTTTTATATATATATATAAATTTCATGTTAACAATTAGTTTATGATTTAACTGTAGCAATCAGGATTTGTACAGCTGAAGCACAGCAGTCAGGCCTTAATTTTCTTCTTCTGTTGAACTCAACTATGAAATGTAATTAACAAACAAATGATCCTCTACCATTTGTTCCCAAATTTGCTCATTTATTCCTTCAAAGTTGTAGGATTCTACATATTAGGAGGAGGAAGGTAGGATGTCTTAATCAAATTTAGAGCTCTAGTATGAAGTACCAATTTTTTGGAGATCTTACCAGTTTTACCCCTTTATGTAACTTTAGCTACACTTAGCCTTAAGTATGAGTGCTGTATCTACTCCTTTATATATTTAATATTTCCTTCGTATTCATTTGGAAACATAAATTTTCTTTTAAAGAACCCAAATTAGCTTTAATTGAATTCAACTTCATGCCCTCACTGTGATGCTGTTTTGTTCTTGGATTTAGTGGGGAGCGAAGTTAGAGAGGATACTTGACTTTGGATGCATTGTCTCATCTGGTCTTTTGTAACTTGCAACATTTATATCATAACTAAAATGGAGAAAATATTAAGCCCCTGTTTGATGACCATTAAAATGAGTTTTTTTTGGGGATGGAATAGTTATTGCTTTGGAAAATGTGTTGTTAAAAAGTGGAAAAAAATTCGGGTTTACGTATAGAATATTTTATTGTGAGAATGTGTGGTTAAAAATGAGTTTGAGAAAATAAGAGTTCTATTTTAATGGTTGTCAAACCGGGGCCAAGTGTTTGCAAAGCTTTAAAATGGTTCTTAGGTATGTGCTATTAAGCTCTATCATTTGGTCCCCTAATTATATGCGTTCTTTGCCACACTTGTGTAACAATAATGAAATAAATCTAAATCAATTCACATTTGTTTCGAAACAGAATATTGATTGAGATACTTATTCTGCGAAGGGCCTTTTAAAGCCAGAAGCTAAAACTCTGAAGGCAGGTGTAAAATATTGTGCACATGTTACATGGCGTTGCTAGTTTTGTTACAATTTATTTTTTTCTCAGCTGCACTTAGCGGGGTAATATAGTTAACCTTTAAAATCTGGACTACTTCAAAGTTTGATCCATTGAGATAATAAAGCACGTACATAGGATTCAAGTTGTGTCATGGTCTTCCTACAATGGTTACATTCTTGGCCAATGTCCAAGTCTTTAACTTATTCATTGTCTTGAAATTTGGGGTTTTGTTAAACATATTTTCTGTCCGATTTGAATAGGGTCTTGTGATCACCATTTTTTCTCCCTTCGCCCTATAACTTTTTTTTTTTTCATTTATCCCAAATTTTGGGCTACTTTCCTCGTTGAGTGTATAGTTGATTTGTTAATTTCTAATATGTCCCTATTTAATGTTAACAAATATGAACCACCCTATTTAAACCATTGTATTAGGAAAAATATAAAATAAAATTTATATTTCCTACTATATTAATTATATTTTCTTAATCTGTGTGAAAATGGAAGCAAGCTTATTTTTGTGGGACGGATGGAGTATCTTTTATTCATAGACTTTAACTTCTAGGGCTAAAATGATGTTCACTTTTATTCAATCCACGCAGACAAAGTAATGAGTCAAAGTATTGTATTGACTAATCATTGCAACTTATGGTAGAAGATCTAATGTCAGTATAAGCTTATGTTCGAAAAAAGAGATTATAATAGAAGCATGAAAGCGGGATGTGGCAGTTTGCCCAGGCCAAAAGGTGGTTAACTTGGGTCAATTACATAAAACACTCAAATGTTTTTATGAAAATTGATTAGTTATGAATTGGTGGATATTTACTGTTCTAATTTTTTCTTATACTGTTTTCTGATGAAGTTCACTTTATCTGGAGACAAATTAACTTGTTTAAGAAATTGTGAATTGTCTGTCATATTTTTTACTTTTAGCTCATCTTGATTATTCAATATCCCTGTCGCTCTCTAGTGAAACTTGTGTGATTTCTCATTAGGGGAGGAAGATGAAATGGTTATACTATTTTTTGAAATGTTTTAAGGCTTTTGGCAAGTGGCACTGCATTGTTTTCTGCCTCAATTGAAAGATGAAACTTTGTTAATGTGGACTAACTTTGCCCCCACGTTTTTTATTGGCAATCTGATCAGTAGTTCCATATAGCCCTAGGATATGCTAACAATTCATATCCTGTTCAGGATCAAATGGAAGTAGTCGTCAAGAGCAGCAGCAGCAGCAGCAGTTTGATAACAATTCCCAAATGGAACTTATTGGCCATTCAATTGTAAGATTCTCTCTCACTCTGAGCTGTGGGAGTTTTTCATGTAGTGCTCTAATGCTATGCAAACATTTTATTCATGTTGGTTTATATTATTAGTTTATGGATTTCGAAGTGGATCTCTGTTACTGTTTCTTTTTATTGGAAACTATGTATTGTTCATCGATTTGCCTTTCTACTTTTGCAGATGTTGACTCCATATCAATATCCAGATCCACAATATGGGGGGATAGTGACATATGGAGCACCGGTATGGAAAAACATGGTCTCCCACTGACACCGATATACAGTATTTAGAATTTATTCACTTCTTTCTTCCCTAATCCTATTTTCTGCTCCTCTATGTACTAATCACACACAATTAACTCTCCATTCTTATTTTTTCCTCTCCTGGTGTTAATTTGATTTTTCTAATTGAAAGGCTGACAGCAGTGCAATTCCTCAGTTTGACATGCCTAAACATTCATATACTTCGGGCTCACCTCTTCTGTTGATCTTCTTTCGGGAGGCCTTCTTTTGACTTTTAATGTTGCGTACATTTGAAACATCAATCTTACGACTGATGAACTACTTCATGTTGTCCTCGTTTGCCATATCTTTTTCATTAGCTGTTTATAATGTTGCAAAAATATCTTCCTTTTTGTTGAAGCAGTATTCGATATCCATGCATCTGCTGGTTGTGGCACAACTTCATAATAATTTGCATTACTTTATTCGGCTAAAACTGTTACAATTATCTTAGGACTCTTTGTTCAGTTCAAACTTCCTGAGCAGGTGCAACAACAATTCCTTGGATATCTTCCAGCAAGAATGCCTTTGCCTCTTAATATGGAAGAAGAGCCTGTATATGTGAATGCTAAACAGTATCATGGAATATTAAGGCGAAGACAAATAAGAGCAAAAGCGGAACTGGAGAAGAAAGCAATTAAAGTCAGGAAGGTAACATAATGCCTCCCCTCCCAAATTGCACGTACACTCATTCTACTGTCTGCGTGTACAAAATGATGTTAAGGTATATATGGTTTTTGTAGATTGTTAGGTTTTGTTTCGTTAGCACAGTTATTCTGAGTTCCTGTACATGGATGTCAAACACTTTTAAGTGTGGTAGTTGGAAGAAAAACAGAAACTTGGACATGGGCATGAGAATATTGCTTTTGGGATTCTGGCTCACTGGATTAGTTTCAATTTTTCATTTTGCCTATATTACTTAAAAGTCAATTTAGACTCTAGCTTAACAGGTGTTGTCTATAAATAACAAAAGGAGAAAACATCAATGAAAAAGGGACAAGATGATACCTACCGTTCACTCCTTTCCTTCTCTTTCCTACATTTAGCATGGAGACTTTTGTCCAAAGATATCCTAGTAAACGCACCTATATCAGTGTTAGTCTATGGAACTATATTTTTGGCATTCTTCTAGTTCAGATTACAATGTTCAGATTACAATTTTTAGGTCCTTTGAACGAATGACGACAGTAGGTTTGCATAGAAACTCAATATATGGGTGAATGAGAACTTGTGAAAGTGATTAGGTTTTGTCTTTACGTTATGGAATGAAGACCTTGTATTTTTTATGGTCTAAAACCAGGGAGGGTTCTTTCTTTAGAAAAGCTACAGGTTGGCGGTGCTCCCTCTTTCCCTTTACACACAGACATATAGGTACAGTTATAAGCAGATTTTGGTTGATTGCTTGAGCATGCATATGGTTTCTATAAATATACCAAACCTCATTGAAGTACATAATTATAAATCTAGATCATATGAGGATGTCGTGATTGTGGACCTTAGCATTTGCAGGTGTAATCAAATTTGGTTGCATTGATAATTTAATAGCTTAGAAGACGTGACTGATTCAGTGGAAGAAGAAGATGAGATGTTTTGTGGTCAGACGCTATTGAGAGATCTCTGAAGTGATTTAGTTGGTCCTTGAGTGCCTTGCAAGCTCAAGTTGCTCTAGTTTGATTAAAAAACATAATGGCTCCGAAGATGGATTCAGAAAGAATAAACTACTTGTAGGACTTGTAGAAAGATTGTTCATTTTATCATATAATGAAATCATCTATGGTTAATACTTCCGCACTTTCAAAAAGTTAAAAAGGAAAAAGAATATTAATGATGTGATGGCTTCTTGCATCCTAATTGTAGCAAGCTTAATTCTTCATCTTTTGCATTCATGTGGCTACTGGATGCACCATCTTTCTTTTTTCCTTAGGTTTTTATTGTTGGATTCTTTTGTACCGTCATCTAGAAATGGCCCTAATCATTTAGTTCAGGTAGTCCTTTAATTCCTTTTTGTATTGATTGCTGCAGCCATATCTTCATGAATCTCGGCACAAGCACGCAATGAGAAGGGCAAGAGGCTCTGGAGGTCGATTCCTCAACACAAAAAAAGATTCCACTACTGATCAGTCAAAATCTGGGTCAACTGTTCCTATGCAATCTTGCCATTCGTCTGTTTCTGAGCACTTGTTCTCCAACAGTGATGGTATTTCTGATAAACGAGGAGATGGGAGATCCATGGTTCTAAATGCACACGAAGAGCAGTCTCGTCAAAATGGGAATAGCGATGGCCATGCTCTATTTTTCTACCTGACGCAGTCGACTAGAAATGAACAAGCCAGTGGACATATTAATCAGGATCATTGGAGCTTGCTGGTGAATCAAGTTCCCCATGGGGTTGGCCCCACCAAATGAGAGAAACTACTCTGACCTACAACCTATTGGCTGTTGTCAGGCAATTCATTCTTGGCTTGGTTACTTGTATAATGTGCAGGATGAGACGAGTTACGAAGGTTATAGTGGGGATCTTCGGTCCACACATTATTTCCGTTCTCTACCATCTTCTCACCCCTTTTCTTTAGAATAATCAAAATATGAAAGCTCGAAACACCAAAACATCGAACCATCTGTAAACTTTGATGCGTGGATCCTTTTTCGTTGTAGAATGATTGTGATATAATGCATGTCATTTCAGTGTGTTAATATTCTTGGAGTTAAAATCTCAGTCTTTGTTTTGTGATGCCGAGGAGGCGTGTGCACATGCTATGTCAGTGAGGAGCTGGGCTAGCATGTTCATGGCTGGACCAGGTTTATCAAAGCCCGTTCGGACCAATTCTTGGAAGCTGAAACCTTAGCTGAACTTCAGAAATTTCCTGTAATCCCTCTCTTAGCTTCCTAATTTGCTCAATAAGGTTTGTGCGATTTGGATTGTTGATTCCTTGGTGTCGTGGCATTGCTATTTATTCCATATCCCGGTGATGAAATATTTAGTAATCTGAAATGGTGTGAAGCAAAAGTGTAAATTTTTTTTAGTTAACAAGAGAATCTGTAATGAAAAATGGAACTCAAAAAAGCATTTTGGAATTTTAGAAAAAAGTACTCATAATTTTCTCTAATTTTTTATAGAAGCAATTATACAAATGATATTATTTGTCATTACAAATAGTCATTGTCATTTTATATGGCAGTATTGCGGCATTAAATGATGGATTCAATTAAATGCAAGAATGTGAGACCCATATTGTTTGACCTATCATTCAATAGGATACACGTTCTTCTATTCCTTCGTATACATGTTTTTTTTTCCCTACTAGAATGATCGATGACAGATACCCTGTTGAACTTTCCCTTGAAGGTGTGTGAAGTAATATTTGAACTTTCCCTTCGTATGTAGATGCAGAGCAAGAGCCCTTTTGATGAAGATCGAGCTGCTTTTATTTCAATTCCCACCTTTAGAGACTCGTCTCATTAGGAGTAAACCTCGCCTCGAACATCCTTGATTTAGGGGTGGACATTTGGACCATGAAACCGAAGTTTGGGTCGATTTTTCCATTGTTCGGTTTGTCAATGTGGGTGGTTGGATTTTGGGTCACTCTTAAAAAACCTAACCCATTGGGTTAAACCCAAACTGAACCGGAAAGTTTAATAATAGGGAAAAATTCATTTATCCTACTTTTACTTTACAATATATAAAAAATAACAAAACAACTTTTACTTTTCAAAAATCAGATTTTTTGACATATACATACACATATATATAAATATTTATATATATATATATATATATAATATAACATAATATAATTAACCCACCTACTTCCACCACCCCCACCGCTCCGGCGACAGTTCCGACGACTATTCCGATTCCGACGACTGATCATATTCTGGCGACTATTTCGGTGACCGTTTCGGCGACTGATCCGATTCCACGACAGTGGAGAGAAAAAAAAAAGAATTGAACTGACTATTCCGGTGACCATTCCGGCGACTGTTCCGATTCTGATGACCATAGATGGTCAC
>CAIGRF010112100.1:0-11746 GCA_903798235.1 Fraxinus ornus | reverse complement strand
CTTTTATTTTCTTGTAGTGGCTTCTAGTTGCAATTTATAAATTAGAGGGTATTTTAGTCAGTTCATATCAATACTTTTAATCCTTTTGGTCAAAGACTATTTTTGCAAACAATATTTGCAAATGGACTATTTCACCTAATTTCCACCTTAGTTATTTGTGGTTGATTAAAATCATTATTTGTGTTGTTGATTTAAAATGGTCCATCCAGAATTAGGCTCAAGCTCAAACCAAACTGAAGAAAGATTGTGTGGTAAGGATAGTTTCGATTTGGTGCCCATTTTTGGTTTGGGTTTGTAAATAAAAAAATCGAGATGATCGATTTGATTACCCCTACTTGGTTTGGAAAATACTGTCCATTCATACGCTGTTTTCCAAATACATACAATTAAAATACAAGAGTACTTGTTCGTTCTTGTAATACAATGTAGCACCAAATACAACATAACAGCAATATAGACTAATCGACATTATTACATGCCTGACACCCAAAATCTATCGAGCTTAGTATTGTTTACCCTAATAGAGTATCATGTACCAAGCACGCACACTTTTTTTTTGCCCGGGTTTGCATAAATATAACAGTTCGGTAAAAGTGATCAGCTGTAGCTGTCAAAGTTCACCAGAACTTGTTGCTTATCAGAGCTTTGCCTGTTCTTGAAGTTGGTCCTGTTGCAAAGTATCATTAAGTCAAATGAATCGATACAGAGAGAGAATGAAAGCTGTGATTGAATTATTTATAGCATGTTCGTTATGAAGGCACTTCAAACTTGGGAATGAGAACATATTGAGTTCAAGTTATTTGTCAAGACACACAGACATGACATGGAAGTTCTAAAAACTTGTAAATAGGTTCGAGGTAACTAACCAGCACAGACATACCCACGCACACGTACCATTTTTGGTATATGGAAATCACAATTTATTTAGTATCGACCACTTGGGGCATCCAATGTCCTGGAAATCTTCCTTATATCTATTTACATGCGTCTGTCTAACCTTTGTTAGATTGCAGTTCTAGTTACCTCTACAGCTTATCCAAATGTTAAAGAAAACGCTATTCCAACCTTAAGTTCCAGAGATTTGCTTTATATGCAATCGGCATATTCTTTTCGAATGCAGTATCTCCCAGAGATTAACATCTTACCATCTTAGTGCTAGACACGAAAAACAATAATTTATTTATGTTTACTCGATTAAGTAATCGACGAACATCCATTTACTGCGAACATCTTACGTGCAATGTTTCTGATATTTTATCCTGAAACTGTTTAAGCATTTAGTCTTTCCAATTTTCATTCTAGCTTCCATTTAGAAGGAAAACATATCTTCGAATGTTTTCAACTATAGAAGAATATACAAAATGAAACCAAAAAAGAATAAGAATGGATAAAATTTACCTCTGTCACGAAGAAGGCATGAAATCCGTACGGAACTCTCTTGGGCAGTTCGACAACAGCAACAGGATCAGTTGACATCGTTTTTGCATCAATGACATTCACTGCCGATTTTCTGTGTATGCAATCAAATATGAATATGGCTAAGGATACTGCATTTTGGATTTGCAATATAAGTCAAAATTAAAGTTACACCAAGTTATCTATAAATGACAAGTCAAATTAAACGAACCCAAACACTGTATCAGAGCAAGATAAAGACAAAGTACCCAGTTTTTTCATCATGTACAAAGAAAATCAAGTAGCCATCGTCTTCTTCAGATGTGGTACCAGGATGCCGCGGAACAAAGACAGCCTCTGAACCAAATCTTCCAGGTCCTACATCAAAGATACCTTTAACATTTCCTCCAACTTCTAGCTTTTCTTTTCCGGTCTCTGGTTCCGCATGCAAATCAAACTTGATAATCCCAGTTACTTTAGCAATCTTGTCCAGTGTTGTTCCATATACATATCGCTGTTTCCTAAATTTGTAATACAATTGTGATTATGCAGATATAATTATAGTAAAAGATTTTTTCAAGTACAAGAAAATATAGGAAATAGAGATGGAACATGGCCAAAGAGGAATAAATAAGCGTAACATCTGCCACAACAGATGCAACTGAATTTATAGGGCCATTGCCTCGAAAGAGCTTAATATCAATGATTTTCATGTTCCGGAATCTCTTCATTGAGATAATTCAGATGCAAATTCCAAATCATTAGCAATGCTTTTAAAGATCTTACCTAGTAGTATAACTTTCGTTCACCCTCGGAAAATCTACAGCGGATACAGATAATTTTTTCTGTGAAGCCAGACCATTTTTGAGGTTGAACCTCATCTCATACCTGACAGAGATAACGAGAATCAGAATTAATCATTGAGATAAGAGACGATAAAGGTATCTGTCAGCTTTGAGCTCTCCTACAGTTCGTTTTTGAAATTATCAAGCCTTTCTTTAACGGTGCTGTTAACCATGTCAAGATCAGGATTCTCAAGGCGACAAGTGATCAGAACAATTTCATCTCCTTCCTCCCAAGCATTTGCTGATAAAAAAATCAAAAATAAAAATAGATGGTATGTGTCAGGATCGGTAACATCACAGCTACAGCACAAGCTTCTCAATATGATAAACGGGTAAAAATTGATAGTGTAAGGAACGAATGCAGGAGAAATCACACGCATTCAAGAATCACAAGTTAAAAGGTCAACCTGTATCTGTATATCAGTACGCTTTTCTCTCTCTCTCTCTCTCTCACACACACACACACAAATTGGAGGGAAAAAGAGAATAGGCAGCATCATATTGTTGCAAATAAAAGGTAAGCAGAATCTTGAAAATAATAGAATCAGAGGATGAATATGCATGTAACTGAAAACTTTTGTAGTGTCATCTAAATTTAACAGGAGCTGCAACCAGTGAAACGTTTCAGATTATCATCCATTTCAGAGTTCAAAGCTGATCGATTGAATTTATTGACAAAAATAAAAAATGTGTGGCAGAAATTAATAGGTAAAGTGGACAATGTAAAATCATTTATATTTGAAAAAAAGCATCCTCTTCACGATGTGTAAAGTTCATGACAAAGTTTAGGATTCTATATTCCTAGTATATGAATTTGAGAATAAACCTGACACAGGAGCTTAACGAGTTGATAGCGAACAATTGAAGAACGAGAAAGAGCAGGGGTCCAAGAAGAGAAGAATTTAGGGCATGAGGATATCAGATTTTATTCATATAATCAAGGGCGAATATTGCAATAAATAAGCCCTCTATTCATAGAGCAACTAATCTAAAATTAAAAGAACTTAAAATAAGCTATAACTTTATCAAAACATTGAATCTTATTTAGGGGGTGTTTAAGCCACATTATTCTGAAAGAATGTATTTTGAAATAGTAGATTGATAGAATATGTGTGGTTGAAAATGAAGGAAAAGTTATTGATGCGATGTAAAATATTATTTTATTGAAAAATGTGTGGTTGAAAATGAGTAGAAGAATGAGAATGAGAATTAATGTTGGATCAAACAGGGGCATAATCTAATCTAAACAATTATAATATGAATTAAATTCTTATTTTAAAATCCTACCTAACTTCTATTTCTATTCTATCTCTATCTCCATCAAAATCGCTCAGTACTATGAACTCGTTCAAAATTGAGTTTCATATATGCTTCCTTTGTTTTTCGATTCTTTTCTATGTAAGATTTTTGGGTTAAAAACTATGCTAGTCAACAAACTTTCAAAATGTGTCACTTTAGTCACTGAACTTTTTTAACATATATGGTCATTGAACTAACAAAGTTGTTTCAATCAATTCACTAACCACACATACTTTAGTTGATTTAATGGATTTGGAGACAAGGCTGACGAAGAGACTTGTATGTCTAACATAAATGACAACAAGGCCAAAAATCAATCAAAGCAATATTTAAAATTGCCTTGATATTTGTGTTGAGTGAATCAACTAATAAGTTAAAATGAAAAGAGTTTAAAACATTTTAATAAGTGCTGTTAAACTAAAATCGTGTATAAAAGTGGTGTTTTTAAGATTACTAATACCATCTCACTAAGCCGTCCGCCACATAACAAACACCTTCAAACACCTCAACAAAACCATACTTAACTGAAATAACTTTGAAAGTTTGGTGATCAAGAAGTTTTTAACTAAGATTTTTATATGTGCAAATTTGCATTAACAGAAACTTGCTTGCTTCTAGATAAAAACAGCATTACCCTTCATGAAAAGATAAACAGTCCTGAACAAATTGGAGCTCTACGTGAAATTCATGAAAACACAACTACTAAGCAACTGACCATATATGTACAACAAGCGAGCTTGTTCTAGTTCTTATGAAATTAATATTAGCCCCTAGAAAGAGAATAATTACAGGGAGCATTTCATTTGGACATTCTTAAGGCATAAATTAAAGCAAAGTTTCTCACCATTATGGAATATGAAGCAATTTGGAAGCTCAAACCATTTGATTAGTAGCTCATTCTTTGCATACCGCGGAAGGATGCCAAAACGAGCTTTCTGGGTAGCATCAAAACTGAAAATAAACTTTTTTTCCTTCACCATTTCCTGAACATATGAAGACGGAAAGCAAGGTTTGATCATGATAAGTGATTTGATGCATGAATATCCTAATAGGAATCATTTTATGAAAATTTTTACTTCAAATATTGCAGCATTTGCTTTCATGCCCATATAAGTTCTGAAAATTTCAAACATGTCAACCCCCCATCTGTAGAATGTCTTGGTTAACTTTTTGGTCAAATGGATAGTTTTAAGGCTACTGTTTCACCACACTATTTTAAAAAATAAAAAAAAATTCTAATGATAGTATTTGATTGGAACATTTTCACTGTTTTAAGTTTTTTTTCTCAGACAGATCAGTTAAATTACTGAGTAACTATATAAAGGAGAAACCAAATGCTTGACTAGAGAAGTCAACTACAAGGTACAATTGTGGATGGAGGGAGTATCTGATTGAATTAGGAATCGAAAGGACAAATTGATTTGGAAATTGCTCATGAAGGCATAAAACTAGGTTGAGATCATGAAATCAGTCATGCATCATGATAATCAGCAATAATCAGTCATGCATCATGATAATCAGCAATAATCAGAATTTGGTAGGTGCTATTTTATGGAAGTTTAAGATTTGATTCAGATGGAGGACAGGTGAATGTAAGCTTCAGTTATATCCCTTTAAGCATGGAGAGGTGAAATATTTAGATCACTTTCTTTCAAGTACATAGATTACGTCAGTGGTCATATTTAGATGGTTGAAAAAGCAAAGAGAAGGGTCGATGAGATGCTTTTGAACTCAGCAGATGTGATGCCCAATAAAGCTAAGATGAAAGTGCAAACTAATGGAACCAAGTATCATAAAGCATGTATTATGTTTAAGTAACTAGAACAAACACTGTAATCAGGATAATCGATAATATCGTTGGATTGCCATACCTTTGGCTTAAAGTATAAAGGGAGGTCCATAAAAATTGCATAATTTTCAGTAATCGCAAAATCATGCATCATGATTGGGCCTGATACTGTTATTGGAACGGGATCATTCATCTCCCCATCCTTCGATATAACTCTGTATGTGACATATGGTGGTGTATGTGAATAGCCAAAGGTAAACATTTCTCCTGCGTGCAGTTTTCATAAGCTAAGTGACATTGTTTATGAACAAAATAAAGTGAAATTTATAATTTTATTTTTCATGTATCCATCCAGTTTTGCTTAGGATAGAAGTCAGAAATTATCTGACTGAAAATTGTCATATCTTGAATAGAATCAATTAAAGCATAAGCATTATTAAATATTCAGTTCATTAAAAACTGAATATAACCAACTTGATAAATCAAGAATGATGTGTTTTCTAGTTGAAGGCAAAGCTGTTACTAGCTAAATAAAAAGCGAGGCGACTATTGCAGCTAGGTAAGGAAAGGCATAAATGAGTAAGCTATATTGAATAGGTCAAGGTGAGAATGTGTAATATACATAAAAATTAATTGGATTTTATAATAATTATCTGCTCTACTCACAGAAGCATGTTTCTTACCAGTGAATGGGTCAACCTTAGGATGAGCAGTAAAAGAATGTGCCAGTCTTTTATCATAGTCCAGCAAGCCAATAGTTTGCAGATCTCCATCTTCCAAAACTTTAACAGCATCTGTACAAGATATGGAAAATATTAAAGCAAAAGACGAATAAATGTAGACTGTTTTAGGGTCTCTTTATCCTCATAATACAAGTAATCTCTCACAAGGAAATCCACATGAAGAATGGAAAGCTTATACATGATGAGGTAAGTTCATATTCCAGTTTTATGATGAAATTGAAAGGCAAAAGGTGGAAAACCACACAAAATTGATAGGATCGTGAAATTCAAGTTAACTGAGAACATACATTTCTATAGAATAAAGATAAATGGCTTACATGGTTTATCTGCCTCACTAAGTGCCAAAAGCTTTCCATGGTGATATACCAGAGCAGTATTAGCTGCAACAGAAGTGCAACAATATATAATAAGCAATACAAAAACAGATATAAACAAAATAATTGAAATGGACATTTCTTAGATTTATTAAGTTAATTATCTTAAGTATGATTTAAAAACTAGAAAAAGTCAAAAGACAGAAACAGTGTTTTGGTGTGAAAGCAAACTTGATTGACCTGCATGTACCATATCCATGGGAAACTATGTTATAGGTATGTCTCTGACTGAGCTCGTAATTACTAATAAATATATGTATAGTAGTTTTCCAATCTTTTCAGTTGACTCTAATTAAAATATAGGGGGTAGGGTGTAAGAAATGCAAACACAAATTCATAGTGGGAAAGCATACATGACTGACCCACCTGTACCATTTCCATAGGACATATCTAATACTTTCAGTTTTGGTCTGAGCATTTGCATGTTAACCATGAGCAATCCAAACATCCCTTTCAGGTCTCCAACCTGCAAATAATGTCCCCAGTATGACGTACCGCAAAGGAAGAAATATAAAATGATATAGGAATGTATTTATTAAGCAGACAATCAAATTTGCTCAAATAAAAACAAAAGGAGAACTATCAAATGATGGTTAATTTTGAGACATGTCCAACTCTCATTTTTTTCAAATAAAAGGACAGGATGTAAAAGAGAACAATCAAATGCTTGTTAATTTTGATACATAACCAACTTTGTTCAGTAAAAAATAAACTTCAGGTTACTCCCAGGTACATTCTGATATCCTCTCTCAATTATATGTTAATTCTTTAATCAACACAAACGCTTTTTGAGATCTTTATGCAGGGTGAGTTTTCATTTCAAGTTATCCTAAATGAGGGTTGATTACTGATTCTGCCGATTGGAGTGAGTAAATCAACTTGATTTAAGTTTCATTTAAGGCATTGACTAGGCATATTAATAGTTCATTGAACTGAATCTCTTCATTTTTTTTTTTTTAGAAATGAGTTTCTTCATTGGTGTTTTGTTTCACAGAACTTTGATGGGCTTTCGGTTGCTGAGAAGTGTAGCTATCAGTATAGCATTGTCCCAGTAGCGTCTTCACACTTTCATTTGGCATAAGAGAGCATGATTGACTTTGAGGAGATGTCTATTCTTCCGTTCAGCCACTTGGTTTCATTGTGGAGTATTAATACATGACAAGTGATGTACAATGCTTTCACAGGTCAAGTAACTTGTCAAGTCCTTATTAAAATGGGAAGTAGGAAAATGTCTTTCCAACATCAAATTAAGAGTAGTAACCTCCCAGTTCTCATGCATCTGGTCCTTTTTAAACTGTTGTTTGATGTCTCAATTCAGCACTTCAATTTCCCTTTGTTTTTAGAGAGAAAGACCAAGACCAATCCATTAAAAAAATTTCATTCAATTCGGATGTAGCAAAGAGTAGGATAATCAGAGTAAATAGCCACCTATATGCTAGAAGATCCTCGTGCAGTTGTGTCGGTAGGTTTAGGTACTTCAGAAATGTTGGACAAAGGTGGATGAGATGAAAAGAGAAGATGAAGATTAATAACGTTTGATAACAAGACCAGCAATTGCCAATGAGACTGAAGGAAAACAAGCACCCAAAGTGAAAAAAAAAAAACGACAATAAAAACCATGAAAGGAATTAATAGCAAAGAAAACTAAACAGCAATGAGGCCTAGGACTTGAAATTGACTACAATGAAGAGTGAAGACCGTTAAGAACAAACAACAATGAAGGCTGTCAGAAATCCCAAAGAACTTAGTATGGCTCTGATAATATGTGAACATTTAGGGAAGATTGAAACCTGATTCTTATCCTTGAAGAAGTTACAAAGATGAGCATAATATAAGAATTGACTTGTAGAAAGCTAAACATTAAATCATCCTATCATCCTAAAAAGAAAGGAAATAATCAGGAAATATCACACTCCATGTGAACAGCCTACGTGCAGAAAGAAATAAAAGCCAATTATTCTAACACGCTCAAACTAAATGCAGAAGTTTCTAAGAAACATCAATTGTAACAATAATAATAGAAAGACATTATATTCAACTGAAGAAATTTATATACAAATTTGGGAATTGTAGTTAGATGAAAGAAGCCATGATGGCTGTTATGTTAATCCAATAAATACCTTCATAAACATAGCTCTGCCAAAAAACTCCTCTTGTTTAAGGCGAGATGTCTTCACATAACGTGAGACATATGTCGCTTTCCCATCTTTTATGCGCATACCATGAATCATTCTGCAGAAATATGCCCATTTTTTAATGTTCATAATCAGCCATTATATGATTGTTCCAACAATTGAACTCGTTGAATTTTAAATAAGTTGAAACGAAAAAACGCAAAACAGAGACTACCAGAATATAGAGTTATTGAAAGGAAAAATATAAGCAGAATATCAAACACACAAAGGTCAAATCCTCAAAATAAGATGCCGATGAAACAAAACTTAATGCTCAAATAGAAATGAAAGTAAATTAGAAGAATGTAAGAACATGAGTTAGACTGAAACTGCACGTATATAAGTGCTATCATGCATATACAGTAAGGAAGCTTATCTACCAGGATAAAATAAGAATAAATTCCTACAGAACATATAGTGCACAGATTCATTTAGTAATTTACCTTGTTTTAAAATAAATTGAAAAGGTTGAGAAGGGTGCAATCCTAGTGATTAAAACATTTTAAACACATTTCTTAAATGAATAGGATGTCGCCATTTCATCCAGGAAAAAAAAAAGTGAGGATAAAAACAGGTGGTAAAGCAAACTTTCATCAACTATGATAGTAAGCTCAGAAAGATATGAAAATGCCGAATAACTGAAATTTGACAAGAATTTGTCACCTTCACGATCAGCAATTATAACTGTTGGGAACATATGTTTATTAAAACTTGAAAGAATCTGGATTCTACAAAATATCAAGACCAAAACCTGAAAGATTTTGGGAATGAAAACATAAAAAATGAGCAACATATTTTTTCTTAGTTTTTATTATTGGCCCTCTTCTTTATATATTTTTGACATAATAGAAAACAACATTCTGTGCTCTAACCTCCAGACAGCACAGTTATGATTCAGCAGAACAACTTTTTCTTTAAATAAAGGTGTTCTCATTCAGCACATTTCAAGAATCTAATAATTTCATGTAATCTGTTGTGTATACTGTAGATCAAACAATATCATGCAAAAAGGAAAGCATATCCTGGATGCCAATGCTGTATTGCTTTACAAAACATGGGAATAGGTTCTTCTAGGCTCTAGCAATAAAAAATATTGCAATCTTATGTCAAATTTTTTGACTCACACAAGGACATTTAAGCTATTTGGAGGGGAAGAATGTTAGAAAAAAGTAAATTTAAACATGTTATCCCAAGTGATGAACCATAGATGAGAGGTACGCACCCATCTCCATCAAACCTGCAGAGAGAAATAAACAAGTACGAGGTTAGAAAAATTTGTCTATCAAAAGAATAGTAGTAGTAAATCCCACTCACAATAGCAAACAGAAATCAGAGCATAAGAAATTGAAAAGCTGTGTGCAAAATGATGTTCAATTTTAGGCATGCCAGGGGATTAACATCTCAAAAGAAATGACAAGGAAAGACCAATTGAGGCTCTAAAGAAAACATTTCAAGAAAGATAAAGGATATACCAATGATAACCAGCAACTGGAGCAAACTTGGGGTTAGGACCAACCCTCACAAATTCACCATTCAGACACTCCTGCAGTGGAAAGCCTTTCACAACATTAGATTGTCACCAGCCAAAGCACTAATAGCTAAACAGTGGAACTCTGCATTTTTATGAGGCTCAATGATTTATCATGTCAAAAGAAGTACAATTATGTAAGTTAGATGTTATCATTATGGTATATGAGACAGACAATTGACCTCACACGTCCTATAACTTGCTTCATTTAGGCTTTGTCTAGGCATGAGGCTGTGTTTTGCTAGCAAAAGGGCGAGGGCAGGGAAAGCGGTTCACCATTATAATGCCAAATATGTTCTTATTCTATGCATTGTTCTGTAGCACAAGGAGAAATGGTGAAAGAGAAAGAGTGCCCTTGGAATTTTTCTTGACTCGTGATGTATATCAGTTGAATATTTTCCTTTTGAGTTGCGTTACTTAACTCCACCTGTGTTTTTCTCGAATCTTTCTCCTTTGGCTTTTTTCAGTCTTCCCACATTGTTTTTGTACCCAATCACAGAGTAAACCACATGATATCCTGTTAAAAGCAGACTTTTGTGCTAGAAACATTGTCTTCATAAATCATATTTCCTTCGATTATTCCAATGAATAATAGTTGGAATAAAAAATACTTGTACCCAATTAATTCCAGGCTTCAACTAAAACCTGTATACCCTAGTTCAGATGAATTGCTTCATCTGTGTGACTATTGAAGTGATAAATTATGTACAAACATAAGAAAACCAATTATCTATGCAAAACCGGTTCTTGTTTCCTTTTTCTTGATCCTATCGCCAAATGAAATTATAATTTCTTGGAATACAACAGACCATTAGTCTACAGGCACTGAAGGTTAGAACTATATCAAAGGGACAACGTTCTAGAAAAGAAATCCCACAAATTCATAAAGCACTTAAATAAACTCCACGAACTTGATCGAAGTAATACGCCTATAGTCATTAAGAACATCAAAATTGGACTAACAGGGAGGTGCCCTATAACAGGAAGGTCCTTAAGAGGAGGAGTCTCATCAACTGGAGCAAAATTCCCAGAAAGATAATGAAGAGGCTGTTTGGAGTCGTGCATAATTTTCACAAACAGCCATTCCAACCAGTCTATGGCCTTGGAAGTGAGCCCTTTACTGGGTCTCGGCTTTACCGCCACCACATCCTCAGTCCGCTGCGCGTCCTCTCCTTGCAGCTCCATCTCTTGGTTCTGAATTGAACTCTCCCAAGTAGAAGATTTTAGTGAGTGCGTGTAGACGAAGTGTGTATGCGTCTGTGTGATTGTGGCTTGTTTGAATTGAGATGTCACAATCTTATATTGACTAGTAGCGTGGTTGGATGAGCAGCCGGCTACGTAGTGAGCTATGCATTTTCGTATGTTTGTGATTTGAAAGTTTGTTGCCACTCGGTTTTGATTAAGAGGGAAACGATGGTTGTACACCACGCCACGCTATCACATGTGAGGGGGCCCACCATGAATAAAAAATTCATGCCCCCCCACTCCTCCCCCTCTCTATGTGGCTGTACAAACGTGGTGTACATGTATCATTTCTCTGATTACTAGTGGGATGCACGTGCAATGCACGTGTTGTACTTTAGTTGGCTATCTAATAGC
>CAIGRF010112064.1:0-10583 GCA_903798235.1 Fraxinus ornus | reverse complement strand
TCCATATGTAGAAGCTAAAGACGACATGCTTAAGGGAGATTTTATCTTTGTTCAACTCGAGGAATCAACAACTAAAAAAGAATATTATGTAGAGACCGAGAAATTTAATCATGACGGAGCCAAATGAATTAGTGACATTCAATGATGATGGAATTAACATGAAATCCTCCAACTTTTTTTATTTTACAATATCAATCAAAATAAATTCAGGAAATAAAAAACATTTTGGGCTCGTTCAACCTAGACAACATGAATGCAAGTCCTGAACTTAACATGAATGATTAGATTCGTGATGAAAATATCCACCTGACTTAATATTAGAAATTGTATAGAAGCCATGGTCAAATTTAGTGACGAGAATTTTGATCACTATTGTGGTACTATATCTTATGTTGGCAAGTGCAAACCTATGCTTCTGTCAGCTAGCCTTTCTATTATGAAATCATAAGTTTGATCTTGATTATGAACGACGAGAGCACATGAGGTGGTAAGCACAAATTGTTGAACGAATAAAAATACACCTATTTGAAATACATGCGGATATGAATACTAAACCTTTCGAAAGTTACATCACAAGCAGTAAGTGAAGAATACGTGGAATGATGAATAAAATGTGAAAATATAACAAATTCAGTTAAAACTCCCTATTTAACGATCGCCATGTGTCGGTAAAAAGATATGAATATTTTGATTTACTCTCTTTCAAATAGCCAATTTCTCTCCCACTCTTATTTTCAGCAAATTTCTTTGAGTTTAGGGAGAGAAAACCTTGGGTCGATGAAAGGAATTTTTAAATTTCGATTTAAGGTTAGCAAAAGCATTTGAGTATGGTAATAGATATTTTTCTAGATGTTTATGTCAATCTAGCGTAGCATAGTCTGTGAGGGCTAATCGAGCAACCAGCTGGCTTAGTACTTATTCAATTCTTATTTGCTATATTATGCTCACATTAGTCCAATATTAGTTCGAATTTTATTTTAATTAACGTTAACAACTACCGTTAATCAAATTCAAAAACAATAATCAACAGTCCGTTTTTTTTTTTTATTATTATTATTGTTATTATCCTTATCTTGTTTCATAATTTTGTGACCAAAGAAAATAATTTATCATGTAAAAAATATTTTTTAATTAATTAAGAAAATAAATCTTAACTATCATGTTTTACGATTACAATTTCAGATAATATAAAATTTCAGAAATTTCTCATTCGACATGAGATGGTGGTTATTAAAGAATAATTGATTTTTCTCTCGCTCATCCTATTCATTCCCTAAAATATATGTTTGTAATTGTTGTCTCTCACATTTTAACGACTTTGAAAATTACAAAAAGAATAAATTGTGGCTCTATGAATTCATAATCTTTTCAGCATATTTTTTGGTCACAACCACCATTTTACATGTCACAATGGACCACAACCATCATTCTATGTTTCATAAAAGGGAGGCGTTTGGAATTCAAAAGGTATGTTTGTATCATTAATAATTTGTAACAGCAATTTTATGATTGTATATATTTGTTATTCCTTGTGAAGAGAACGCGATTCATATTAACTAAATAGTTTCTTTTCAAGCCTTTGTACTCAGCCTTAGTAGTAGAAAATGCAACTATAGTATGTAAAGTTCTCGAACAATAGTAAAAACATATCCGGTAAGAAATCTTCTCTTATCAAGTTCTCCAACAAAATCAGAATCAACAAACCTTATAACTTCATCTATATTTCTCCCAAAATGTGAACAAAAATGAGTAGAGTGACAAAGGTATCTGAAAATCCACTGAGCAACTTTCCAATGTTTTTTAATAGGATTTGCAATGTGCATACAATTAAAAAAATTGTTCACCTATAAACTTTTGACACATAACTTACCCTATTTATTTTAAAAGTACACATGTCAAATGTCAAGAACTTTATGAAATGTAGAGAGTTCTCATATTTGTAATGAAATCTCATTATAGACAAATGGAGATGTAGATAACAATTTTTAAAATATTGAGAACGTTATTTTAACGTAGCTCCTCATGGAAACTACTTCTTCTCGAAACTCGTAACAAAGAGAAAAATAATTGCTTAATTTTTCATTAGGAGTATAATAGATAATTTTGTACTAAAATTGGCCATTTTTGCAAGAGTGATCAAAACTAGACAATTTTTAATTGACAAACATGAAAATAGACATTTTTGTAAATTCTCCATTTTCTATTTGATTCCAGCTGCAACTTTTCAATATTTTTGCCTCCATAGTAGTGATCCCCTTACCATGTGACGAAAAGAATGTTCATTCATAGCGGAAGAAGTTGTGTCACATGTTATGTAATTTGCCTATAGTTTTTTGGACAAGGACAGTGTTCGTTGAACACTGCTTCATCGTCAAGGCTAACTTTCTTTCTTGCACTTAGTTTATGCTTTGCTGGGCTGTGAACCATCTAAAAGGATGTTGACGAAGGTGAGGCCATTCACGAAAAAATATGAACTGTCTTTTCAAAGTGGCAGTTACTTAGAATCCCTCTCTGCTCCTATCATCACTATAAAAAAGGAAAAAAAAAAATGTGTCTAGGGACCAATTAAATTGGTTGCTAAAGAGTATGTTTGGGTTGGTAAAGATCTTCAGCGACCAAATAACTGTGGTCGCTAATTCATGTTGGTCTTCAGTGACCAAAATCGCTAATCATGTAACATCCAAAAATCGGTCACAAAAGAGTTTCGATTTTGGTGCCTAATAAAAGGGAAAAAAAACCGATTGATTAACTGTTGAACGTTTTTAGCGACCAAGGCAACGTAGTTGCTAAATTATATGCCTTCCAGCAACCACATATTGGTCAGTGATATTGATTTAAAATTGGTTTACTATGACCTTATTACAACCAAAATATGATCGATAAATCGATTATAGCAAAAAAACTTCACAATAACATCAACCAATAATTGGTCGATGATTCTTTGGTCGTTGGAGTCCATATTTTTTTGTAGTGTGGGTGCCGTGTGAGTTTATAAGTAACAATTATAATATTTATTTTTCTTTGAATTTTCAGTATTTTCTTAAATGTATATAACTTTTTAATAAAATTATACTCGTAATTTTTAATATAAAATATGACACCATACACAAACAAGTTAATAAATTCAACTATTTAATCTCATATTTTTCTGGTGATGTCAAGAGATGTAACTATTCAACTATTTAAAAAAGAAATAAATTGACCATTTCTTCAACTATTCAATAATGCATTTGTCAGTTAAAAGAATGGCAATTCATCCATTTCTTCAATTAAGAAGACAAGTTATTGCCTTCAGCTTCTTTCATAGTTTATTTTTCAATTTCACTAAATAACGTTTAGAAATAGCACAATTTTAATTACATTCATAGTAATAAAATCCAGTAATTACTTTTACCATTAATTTTTGTATAGTAGACAAAAATCTCTCTTCAATCTCGAATTTTAAAATGTAAATTAGAGTTCGAATTTTCAAGCATTACCCTTTAATGCATTGTACATATGTCTTTGATCTTTTCCTATTGTTTCAATTGAGTTCTCAATGGACGATTTTAACCGCATCTTCAATTGAAAAGTCAAAATTCCAAATAAAAGATATGGTTACCCTAACTTAAGTAAAATAAAGAATAATTAAATGATAATAAAACAAAAAAAATATCTTTCTTAGCCCCGTCTTCCTCATCTATTCTTTCAAAACTATTTTCACGTACTCAATATCTTCAATCGTACATTCACACAATAAAATATTTTTTTTACGTAAACCTGAAACTTTTCTCATATTTTTTAAATACATATTCTCCAAAAATTTACTTTTCAAAACAATGTTTTTTTTTTTAAAAAAAAAAAAAAAATATGACCACCAAACAGGAGCTTACTAACAAGCTATGTTTCTATATTAGAAACAAAGATAAAGGCGACTCCAGAGATTCAAGTGCTATAAAAATGAAAAGAAAGGAACTTCCTATAAACTTAAGGTCTTAGACTTAACTTTTCCATATAGGTTAAGACCACCCATTGTAATTTTCTCAATCTTAAAGGATTCTTTTATTCAACGTCCATTAAAAACAATATATATTTTTTTTTACATCAACTAGGGGTATCATAATTACCCGTTTCTTAAGTTACTGTAGAGTTGAGTCCAAGTAGTCTCTCATTTCTCAATATATAGATCAATGCATAACCTATTTTCTTAATCTCGTCACATTCACAAAACTAGTACTCCGACTTTGGTGAAGTTAAACCAAACTTATAAAATACTTTCTTGTGTAGAAACTACTTCTGTCAACAGTATCTCGTCAACAGTTGATTTATCGTCAAGGTACTTCTGTCAATGCTCTTGCAAATTTCCATGGCCTATTCGTTTTGAAAAACGGTGTAAAGAAGCTATATTGTTGGTAATTGGCAGGTTCTTTTATTTCTTATACATGGAGAAGGCAGGAAGGTACTTATTTTTCGGGTGGCTTGGAATTGCATTTCACTTGTTCTTGCATGTTGATTGTGCTGAGAAGGCCCCGAAGAGGTTTGATACCCACAAATCATTGCTTGTTTTTAGTTTGAAAATTTGAGTGTGCATCTAATGACATGTTTGATAATAGATGGCATTAGCTTTCATCTGAATTAGCTTTTGAACTTATATTTCTTGAATTAATTTTTGATGGTAACGTGCATAAATGTAATTTTATTTCTTATTGTACATACAACCATATTTGAATTTGATTAGAGACGATCGACTATGATAATTTATAAAATAGTTGCATGTCACTTTTGTTTTACGTTTTCCAGTCGTGTTCCATCCAACATAGCAAACAGTCTTGCTCATATGAAGCAATTCGACACCAGCCAAATTGTATTACAATTATTTATAATCATATTAAGAAATTTCTTTCATTGCCATATAGCAGACATATTCTACCGAACAGTAGTACTGAAGGACAGATGCCATTTCCTGCAGTCAAACTGCATAAACTGGATGATCATGTAAGGCTAAATTACCCCCTCCATTCATTTAAAGATAATAAACAATTTGATTAATGTATTTTCCCTCGTAAATGTATTTTTTTCAGGTGGTGATGGACAATGGTTTTGTTATTCTCACGTTATCTTCCCCTAGTGGTATGATCGTAGGAATACAGTACAAAGAAACCAAGAACATATTGGAATATCGCTTCAAAGAATCTGGAAGAGGGTGAGTTGTTTTGAAATGAAAATCACAATATTCTCGATTAAATATATGAATGTCGACTAGTCACTCGACATTAAGAAATGTTGCGGTAGAGATCTCTACAGTAACCATACGTCTTATCGAACCTTCTCTAAAGAAGTACTAATTCAAGCGCTTTCAATGGCTATAAATTTAGGTATTGGGACATTGTGTGGAGTAGGCCGACAAAGAAGAAAAGCTTTTTCGATAAGTAAGTTTTCAAATATGAACATTTCGTAATTCTGGAATCGTAGTCCATACAAACTTGTATACAGCAAGAGCACATATTCAATTAATAGAACTATAGAAATAGAAATAAATTCAAATAGAAAATTTATGCAGACTCGAAGGGACAAATTTCAGAGTTATAGTAGAAACCGAAGATCAGATAGAAGTTTCATTCACGAAAACTTGGAATTCCTCCCTTGGTGACAATGTCGTTCCCCTGAATGTCGACAAAAGGTGATAGTTAAATTTACTAACAAGGATTGCATACTCAAGAATTTGACGATTCTTGACGATGACTCTGCCTAACTAATGCTAGTCTTTTACAGGTTTATAATGTTGCGTGGTGTATCTGGTTTCTATTCATATGGAATAATGGAACACTTAGATGGTTGGCCTGCTTTAAAAATCGATGAAGCAAGAATAGCATTCAAGCTTAACAAGGATATGTAAGATTTTAGATTAAATTTCACTTTGTTACTTGCTCAATTGTTAAAGAAAAGTAGTGTTAATTAATATGATATGACTAGGTTCGACTATATAGCTATATCAGACGATATGCAAAGGACCATGCCAACAGACCATGATCGAACCACAGGTCAAGTTCTTGCATATAAAGAAGCTGTTCGATTGACAAATCCTCAAGATCCAACTTGTAAAGGCGAGGTAAGTCTTTAACTATTGATCCAACAACTTAGATCTTATCATTCGACAAAATGTACAAAGTGCCAACGAAAACAGAGAAATAAATCATGTTTTACAAAAAGGTGGATGACAAGTACCAGTACTCACGGGAAAACAAGGATGACTTGTTGCACGGGTGGATTAGCGCTAAACCACGTGTAGGCTTCTGGGTAATAACACCAAGCTACGAGTTTCGTGCTGGTGGCCCTCTGAAACCTGATCTAACATCCCATGTTGGCCCGACTTCTTTAGCCGTAAGTTAATTTTAGATGATCTTACAAAATAAATGTTTTCAAGATATTGTTAAAATTGCTTGTCGAACTTAGATTCTGGTTAACATTCCTTGCATAAACATTTAACATACTGCTTTCTTTCGTAGTAACTCTCTTTCATTCATTCATCCATGTATATAGATATTTTTAAGTAGCCATTATGCTGGTCCAAATTTTGGAATTGCATTACGAGATGGAGAGCCGTGGAAAAAAGTATTCGGCCCTGTTTTTATATATCTGAACTCAGATCGCTGGAATACGCCAAGTACACTTTGGGCAGATGCTAAGAAACAGGTACTCTTCATGCAACTAAGTACACTTGAACCTTCAAAATTCTAACTGCATGTTGTTCGATAGAAAACACTAGACACGACCTAACAGTATGATGAACAAATTATTTTAAAATTTCTTCTTTATTAATAAAATATTCAATGCTATCTAATCGTACCTTACCAAAATTAGTATTGTTTTGTCCAATACGACTTAATACCGCATAAAAAAACTTAAAAGAGTAAATGTCCTTGTATTCTTTTTTCCATTTTTCTACCCAAAATAATTCATCATTGTCATTTGTCTTACCTTATCAGACGCTAATAGAAACCAAGAAATGGCCATATGATTTCCCTCTTTCAAAAGACTTTCCTAATGCCAATCAACGGGGGGCCATTAGTGGTCGACTCTTTGTGTTTGACAAGTACATGAATATAGAACCCATACCAGCAAAATCAGCATATGTAGGGTTGACTTCACCTGGAGATTTGGGATCTTGGCAGGAAGAGACTAAGGTAATATTTTGCAAGAATTGTTATGTTTTATTTATATAAAATTAACATTAGATAAGGTGGTCAATCACATATAAGATGCAATTTATTTATTTATTTTTCCTCATTATTGTTCACAGGGTTATCAATTTTGGACTCAAACTGATGAAATGGGCTACTTCACAATAAGAAATGTTAGAGCAAGCACTTATAATTTGAATGCTTGGGTTATCGGATTTATAGGCGATTATAAATACGACAAGGATATTGTCATCAAACCAGGTTTTCCTCTCAAGACATGATACAAGTCTCTCTATTTTTGTTTTAACGTTTCTTAAACTGTATTTACCACGGTTTTCAACATTTTTTGCTGCTACTACTTAACGAAGAGAACATTTTTAGGTATAGAGAGCCAAATTCAGCTAGGCGATATTATATATAAACCCCCAAGAAATGGTCCAACTTTGTGGGAAATCGGAATTCCTGATCGTACTGCTGCTGAGTTTTATGTCCCTGATCCAGCACCAGGACTCATGACTCGATTATCTATCAACCACGCAGAAAAGTAAGCTCTCCGAACATTACATCCATTGTGTACTAATGTGCTTCTCGATTTTTAATGATCACTGTTAACTATATTCAGGTTTCGACAATATGGGTTATGGGATAGATACACAGATTTATATCCGAATAAAGATTTAGTATACAGAATCGGCATTAGTCATTACAGACACGACTGGTTTTTCGCTCATGTCAATAGGTTTTTAACACATTCTCCTACCTATTTTTAACCATATATATATATATATAATCTTGCTAACTTTGATCATAATTTTATGTGGCAGAAAAATAAGTAAAAATAATTATCAACCAACCACATGGCAAATTTCATTTGATTTAAGGAATGTTGTCCAGACAGGATCCTATATATTGCGGCTAGCATTGGCATCTGCCACCTATGCTGAAATACAAGTATGTACTAACAAATTCTGACTGAAATTTGATAAATGTAAGAATATATCTAATTTTAAAATAACATCGTTTTTACTGTACATTCTTAGGTTCGAATCAATAATCCAAATGCACCGAGTCCCTACTTCACTACAACGCGGATTGGCAAGGATAATGCAATTGCAAGGCATGGAATTCACGGATTGTATTGGTTGTATAGTATCAAGATACGGGGAATTGAATTGATAAATGGTACAAATACAATCTATTTAAAGCAATCAAGAGGTGGGCGTGCTTTCGTTGGAGTCATGTATGACTACATTCGTTTAGAAGGGCCGAAGCAAGCTACTTGTTTGATGCAGTAGTCTTTTGTTGTGCTGGACGATTTTTATTTAATTTAGTTAAAATAGAAGTATTTTATCATTTTATGACTAGCAGGAGTGTCTTATTAATCACTCTCTTGAGTTTGTTTACTTCGATAAGATTAGATAGAATTTTCCTTTTTTCCTTTTTTCCCCTATAAAACCCTGAACTGGGATTTATTTTTATTAAGTTGTTAATGAATATGAAAGTTGATATTTTGTCAATTCTTACATTTAATTATAAGATATTTTACGTAAATCAATGAATGTTTAATGGTCAAATATTCAATCAAATGGATCGACTTTTGGACTGCAAATCATAGTCTGTGTTTCCAGTGCATTGATGGCTACGAAATAGTTTATCATTAATGGAAATTTATTCTCGTTTAATTCAACTAATTAGGAACACATCGTTTTGTAATGACGCTGTTACTGTTTTTATGTTGCTTAAAGTATAAGATAGTAATAGTTAGAAGTTACGATTAATATTAAGAGTAATACTATGTAACCCCAATCGGATAACAAATCCCAATCTAGATTAACATTAAAGGATCGATGAAATTAAATAAATCATTTAATTTTATCTTTCATTTAGTGCTACCTATACTGAGTTGTAACCCGAGCATGGCTAAATATCTTCACTCTAATATATTAAGTAATGTGGTGCTTCATAACGAGCATGATGCAACGTAGTATTGTTGGGTGTTGTATGAAATATTTGTTGATTGTTAGCTCAAACTCATAGAAATAGTTAGGAAAGAAAAAAAAAACAACTTTTCATAATGATTCAGCTTCTAAATAGTAATCAAGAGAATCCCAAAACGGAAAATTAGTAAGGGAGACAAAAACAGTATGATTTTAAAAAGTACTTCTAAATCATTCAACAAACCTTCATCGTAAAATGAGCAAAACCTTAGGATACATTTGTGCATCAAACATTCACTATAAAAAAAATAGGCTTTTACAACGTACAAAAGGCAATATTCGTTAATTGCGTTTTGCTAAAAGGGATCTATTACAACATCTAATAAGTGTATATTGTCGTTGGTTAATATAATTGATATTTTTGGCAACAATGCTTTAATGCATATTGCTAATGTTGCATTTTGCAACGTTCATTAACCATTGCAAAAAAATTTACATATTTCAAATTTTTTGCAAGGTTCAATGATTGTTATTAAAACCTCATCTTGTAGAACATTTACTCCTTTTGCTGAAATTGTTAATATGTGGCTCTTGTACAACATTCGTTGGCTGTCATGGAAACATGCTCTTTAGCAACATTCGTTGCCTATTGTTAAAATCTTTTTGAAAAGATCATAATTAGCAACATTCGATGCCTATAGCTAAAACTATTAATATATGACTCGTTCGTAACATTCACTGACTATGTGGAAACATACTCTTTAGCATCGTTCTTTGCCTCTCGTAATGAAAATCTTCCTTCACAACATTTGTGACCCAGTGTAGTTAATCCCAACTTAAATACTATCGAAATGTGGAAGTAGATTTACCCGATTTTTTGTTTTTCAAAAAATCTTTAATTCAAGAAACAACATCGTCAACATGTTCACGTATATGTTATATCGAGAATAAATGATTCGAATTTTTACCTAAATTCGATGGTTAATTCTTGAATTAATTACGAATCACGAACTTTCAGCTTTTGAATTACGAGCTTCCAACTTTTAATTCCAATAACCATACACTCAAAACTTCCAAATTTTCTATAATATTCTCCAAAGTCGATATTACACTGGTGGGGCACCATTTTTTAATTAAATAAAAAACTAATTCTTGGACTGGACAAGTGAATAAAGTAAGAAAAATAAATTTCCTTTCCTTTTTTCTCTCTACAAATTTAAACACTATGGAGTTATTGTATTATGTTTTGTTATAGAATTTCTAGGTTAAGTCTAGTCTCTAATTATAAAGATAAAAAGGTTTTAATCCATGTACAATAAGGGTTCCAACTAAAGTCCAAATGGGATTTTTACTTCATGTTTGGTACACATTAAAATTTTTATTTTCATTCTTCTACTCATTTTCAACCACACATTATTCAATAAAATAATATTTTCCGTCGCATCAATAATTTTTCATTCTATTTCAACCACACATTCTCCATTAA
>CAIGRF010111995.1:31001-41548 GCA_903798235.1 Fraxinus ornus | reverse complement strand
AGAACCTATCAAAGAGTTGAAACTAATATCTAATCTTGCAAGAGAACCTATCAAAGAGTTGAACTGCTAGTCAAGCAATCATATTTTTCAAGTCCGTATCATTAAGTTTAATCTCAACAAAACAAAAACTATACCTTTGATGTTGAAATAGAAAATAAATGCAATGTCTGTGAAAATATCTAAAATTACGACATTAAATAGAAAACAGAATGCAAAGTTGGTCCTCATTACCTAATACCATTCCTCTCCATTTCACGCTTCCTTTTGAAATCAGCATTACGAGCTTCAAAATCCTCTCTGCTCATTTTCCTTGGCCCAGCGTTAAATCCCATTGCTAAGTCCGCAAGGTCCCTGATATTGTTAAAAGTCCATGAAACAATTATACATTATTCTTATCGGAGGGTTAACGAGTATCACACACATATTGTATAGCAGTGAACCCCCACGACCAACTCAAAGCAAAGTAGTTAAACCACCATATTCCATGTCAGAGATACAAAGTTCACCCTCAAAAGAGATGCACAACGAAAAGTAAATCTCATGCTCATGAAATATGAAAGAGAGACTAATAGAAGGTAAACTGAATTATACCTCTGATGTGGGCCATAAGGCAACATAAAACCTGGTCCTGCAAATGGGTCGGGAGGTAAGACACCTCCCAATGCAAGATCCATATGACTAAACCCACCCATATAGGGCATAGGACCACCATAAGGGGGTACAAATGCCTCCATTCCAGGTTGGATGCCAGTCCAATATGGATTATAAGCACAAGGCCCCATAGACATCATGTAATTCTCAGCTGCAAGGTCCTGGTTAGTTCTCCACTGAATCTCTGCAACTGCATCCAAGAAGTCAACAGAATAGTATCATTAATGTTAGATGGGGGAAGGTTAATTTTGCCTGGGGAAAATTCAAAAAAAATAAAAATGAATGAAGTTGAGCTAAAAAGTTTCAACCACTAAAACCGAATAATAGTAGAAGTTGAAGACAATCTCAAACAATAAAGTAACCAAATCATTACCATTAGGAGGTAAGTGCATTCTCTTCTTTTTCTTCTTTCCTGAAATTCAACAGATCAAAATCATGCCACACGTCTGAGAACTAGCAAATGTTGTCACATGCCACTATTTTCTCATGGTGCTTAAAAACCAATTTCCAAAATGAAACTTCTTTCATGCCTAATATAAGTTACGAATCATCGCTGAATAACAAGCTTGTTATGGAAAATAGGTAACACCCCAATTTGATTTCGTAGATATAGGATCATTAATTAGCAGAGGTGGGACCTGCTTCTGAAAACCATTTCTCACTACATGATCGAGGCATTAACAAGAAAAGACCCCAGAACCTCCTCTTAGTTAATATGTCAGTGAACTAGCAACAATAAAAGAAACATTTAACCATACAGAGATTTTAGAGGGACTTTACGAGCTTGAAACTAGCATCAGCACGTAGGACACAGTTTACACACATATATGTTATAAGCATTTACATCATTCACCTGAATCCCCAGAGATTGGTTTCTGCTGCACTTCTTCATCAGCCAATGGAGCATTTCCTTGTGATGCTGGTTCTTTAACACTTAAAACCCCGCATATAACTTTTGAAACATCTGCCACTTTTGAAGTTCTACCTTTCTCAACTTTCTGGTCTGGAGCAACAAGTTCCTTGTGCTCTTCAGCAGACTCTACTATCTTTGAAATCTCTTCCTTTTGAGGAAGGAGTGGTCTTGGCATCACTTGCTCTTCTTTTGAGGCAACAGATTGCGTAGGAGATAAACCCTGATGATGTGGATTGCGGGACTCCATATCTGAAACAAGAAGGTAGTTATACAAAAATGACGATTGTAGTGAAAATATACAAGACTCACTAGCACTACAAACCTTGGACTTGAAAGTTACTCCCGCCATTTTCAGCACTGCTGTTATTGGACTCAAGAATTCGATTAATAGTATCCCTTACTGTCATGTTGGGCAACAGATCATCCGCGAGAATATTTGTGGCCCCACAAACACACATTGATTTAGAAATGATGTAGTCTCTTATACCTAAAGAAAATATCCAAAAAGCAAAATAGCTTCCGTCAGCATAAAGGAAAAGAACAATTATTAAAAACTCTTAATATATCAATATAAAAGGGCCACATTGTCCCCTCTCCAGTCCTCCTTGCGAACATCTAGTCCTCTACTCGCAGAGCGTAGAAAAGGACTACAAGCATGAGCATAAAAATATCGTGACTACAAGCAACGAGCTTACATTTATCACAGAAACTCCTAAAACAACACTTGCTCGTAAGCATAGCATCTTTCATTACTTCTTTGCATAAAGGGCAATGAAGTTCCGGAGGAAGATCACCAACAGAACGCGTAGAAGGCATCCCTTCAATTTCTTTTTCAAAGGCATCCCTGCAACAAATCCAAGAAAACACAATAATCTTAAGAAAATATATCAACTGGGTCAATATGGATTCGTAGAAACTGCTTACTGATTCGGCTTCAACACTGCAACAGCCCCACTTGGTAATGCATATGAACCTTCAGGTGTAGCCATTAGCATAGATTTTGGAATTCCAGTGGGAGGTTTCACTCTTTTCACATCATAATTTGGATCTCCATTGGTTGGGCAGTGCTGTATAAAATGCCCTACATAAAAGAATTTTATCGAGTATGCATTTGACAGTGCATTGTTCCATCTAAGAAACTTTCATATACTTGTGTTCAAAAAGAAACAATCTAATTTGCAGGTACATTGACATACCAGGCACCTTGCACCTGTGACATGTGTATCCCAGAGGTGGTGTTTTCCGCTCGAATCCTCCTCGACCTTGAGGGTCAAAAAGAGACTTTCAGTTTTTTACAGCATACTTGTAGACAAGAAAACTAATTATCAAACAAAAGCATTAATAGACTAGAATTCTATGTACAAAAAAAGGACTAATCCTAACCGTAAGGACAATTTAAATATTTTGGTCATCTTTAAGGAGAATGTAATTTTGTGGTTATTCATAAAATGACTGTTTATTCTTTTTTTTCAGAACATTTAATTCCTTTTACAGTATTTCTTGGGGCAAAAAACAGTTAAAATTAACAAAAAAACATAGAAAAACTACGGAAGTCCCTCCATTCCAAGAACAGACAGAAAAAAACATGTAGCAAAGTACTCTCATCTCAAGTAAATGAAAAGAAATATAGAATTACCAAAACCACGTCCACCCATCATTCTTCCACCCATGCCCCGTCCAAAACCTCTACCAGGGCCAAAGCCATCAAAAGATTGCCTGCAAATAAAAAACCAACAAGTGATAAGCCTCTGAAACAATCAACTTCTGGAAAACGAATCCTCATTGTTATTGCAAAAGAAAATACTACATAAAAATTTTCTCACCGCTGCCAGTCTAAGGCTGGTGTGTCAATCAAAGCCATGATCTTGCTATCCTCATCAGCTTTACTAGGAGCATCCTGAACAGGAGTACTAGATTGTACTGGCACAGGGTCTGGTATTGCATACAGATCATTTCCAAATTCATCCCATTCTCCCTCTTGGGTCTACAAGCATGTGAATTTAGTGTTTCACAATGTTTAAAAACAGATTCTTCTGCTATCCAGAATGAGGTTCCTGAACAGATAACTAATTAGAATCTTACATATTCCATGGCAGATGAATCAGCTCCCACAAAGCTATTTTTTATAGCATGAACACCCACATAATTATCTTCCAACTTTGGCCTACATTATAGATCACAGAGAAATCATTAACAGTTTCTTTGGAGTCCAAAAGAGTATGATAGTTTATTTTCTTTCCAGTCCTTTATTTCCCGCAGATAGTCTGTTAAGTCTTAATTAATGCACCACCAACTGGTTCCACTATGACTAAACTCAGTGGGATTATCAAGAACGTGACTAGCTAAACCAGGGCCATCATTCATTTTATTGAGAATATATATATTTTCACCCCCGTTTAAAGAATAAAATTTTATGTATGACAGGAAATTTAAACTACATATTTGAGTTAAAAAGGATTGAGACTATACTTGTCTTGTGCAGTGATTGGTGCAGTAACTATGGGCATCCGAGGCCGTCCAGGAACACGGCGGATTAAGATTGAAGTATTTTTTGGAATTAACATTTCTTCATCAAGGTACTCTGAAATCACAAAACAGTAAAAAAGTCTAAAAAAGACTCCAAAACAGTGTACACATACCCAAAAAACCACAACTACATTGAATCCCCTAAAATGCGTGATGTGTGGTATGGACCCCTTAAACTCAGAAACTGTCACTGCCATAATTCTCCAACCATCATCCTTATCTCCATTAACCAGGCAATAAGAATTAATACATGCAATATAAGTAATCTCGATCTCATTAACACAAAGATTATTTAGTCTGATATAAACAATCATGAGGTCCAACAGAAATGTGCAATTTTATCCCAAAATTTCTTTCTTCCAAAATATCAACTTGCGTGATTACCATGGACACAACTATTGTAAGTAAGGTTATCAGAGTATTTGTGAACCAATGCCATGTTACAAAGTAGACGCACACTTGATGCAAGTACTAAAGCCATCTATTTTGGACAAACCTAAGCTTTTTGTTTACTTTTGTCAATGACATAAGTTAGAAATTAATATTCAAGCAAGTAAACCAAAACAAAAGGCACATACAATCTTGAAAGGTGTAACTAATCTTTTTAAGTGTCTGTGTATCCATCACACATTTAATCTCTGCACGAACATGAAACAACAATCACATTCTTCTCATTGTATCTAGTCAATTTCCACATAGAACACTTGTACACTTGTTAATGCTGTAAGAGTAGTCAATTTAATATAGAACACCAGTAGTTTTACCAATACCAGTAAAAAAAAACAATCAGGTTCCGAACTATAGATGCCCAATGCACAACCTCCCCCGTTCTTTCATATTAAGCCCATTTTGAGTGGAAAAAAAAATGCATTTTTGAATGTTGATTTTTGGAGAGTGTTTGGTTAAAAATTAAGAAAAAATTTGCGATTTACATGTAATATTATTTTATTGGAGAATACGTCGTTAAAAATGAATTTTTAATAAAATGGGGCTCAAACAAGTGATAAATTTGATAAAAGAACAGGACCTCGCTGATCCTTATTTTGGGAGGATAACTTTATCCTCATCTAAAACCAAATATAATGACAATTTCCTAATCTAATAAACTCGACTATTATAAAGATACTTTCTTAAGTAAAATAATAAGGAAGACCAACAATTAATCACACTAAAAATATTGTTACAAATTGAATGAATCTCTAGAGAATCAAACCAACCTTCATTAGTCTGGGCATTCGAGACAACGAGGTCAAAGTCAGTACCCCTGCCCAAATGCTTTGATTCAAATATTTTTTCTTTCAGAAGTCCAACAGATATAAAATGACCATCAATTGCAACGGAGTCGTAATCTTTTGCACTTTTAAATTTATAGTACACTGCCATATTGATTTTCAATAAATGGTTAAACTAACTTTCTTTTTGCTTCTATCAAATGAAATGAAATCACAAGAAAAGTGGCAGTCGAATAAAAAATAAAAGGCCTGCCTTCAACTCAAACAAGAGGAAAAATGGAAACTAGTACAATGAAATACAAGAAGCTCTTTTTTTCTTTTTCCCTTTCCCAATAACTCAAGAAAACACCAAACCAGACCAGCTCATTTAAGAGCTATGCGGCAAAATCGTTGCCTTTGGATCCTTCAAATTCTGGAAATTCTAAAGGATTCTGCAACATCCAAAAGGTAAAAAGCATCTGCATCCGATGAGAAATCCAACATCTGAATCAAGTTACACTCCACAAACGGACCAGCTCTTAAACAGTTCACACTACCAAATCTCCTTCCTCCCGTCCTTCTGACGCCAGTAGACTGTCCAAATCGACGTTCAATTAGATAATCCGAGAACTCACGACGATGTTTCGCAAAAATTAAAAACCAAAAAAGCCGCTTCCTTCAAATGCTTTTGCTCCGCAGAAACGCCTTGAATCTACCGTCTGATCCTTCGGAAAAGCACGCGAACTAAATCGAGAGAAAATTATCGAATTAACATAAATCAATTGCAATGATTAGGAATCAATATCCAATCGAAGAAACTTCAATCTTTCAAAAACCCACAGTGATTGAAAAAAGAGGATATAGGGTTTCTGAGAGTTTTTTTTTGGACAAAGCATGTTTGTGAATTTTAGGTAATTAAATGGGGAAAATTAAATGGATAATTTCACTTGTGGTCCCGAATCTTCGAAGGTTATGGCGATGAGGACCTAAATCTTTAATTTCTAGTGTTAAAGTCCCAAAATCTCAAACGTTCCGCAGGGATCCTTTTCAGACAGAAAACGTGAATGAACCATTAGAAAGTGGAATTTTAAATAAATTGATCATTTTACCTTAGTTTCATTGAATATATAAAAGAACATTTAAAAAACACACAAAAAAATTTAAAAATCTTCTACCCCTTCCCCTTCCCCACCCCTCCCCTAACCCGTTTCCACACTACACCAACCCCACCTTCAACACCACCACACCAGAGCCCAAAACCTCCCCCTACCCAAACTCAACACCAAAATCTCATTTGGTGGGAGATGCTCAAATTATTAAAATATTTTTGTCAATAGAAATATAGATTATGTTATATGAGCCCTATGCTATTTAAGACTCATCAACCATTCAATCGTTAACATTCTTCATAGAAAACAGAAAAGTGAGTCATGATTAATCAATTAAAGTTGTACAAACATGTTGAAAGGCAAGCTCAACCTCCTAGAAAAAGTCCGATCGCATTTTCCCATATTTTTGAAAGCTTAGTTTATAGACTTGATCATAAAGTATAAACGAACTAAAAAATCTGGAGAAAAAATGGAGAATTTTTTTGACACATAGGTTGGATTCAAGAAGAAAAATAAACAAAAAGAGCCAACATTAGGCCTAAAGACTTGACTGAATGCGAATGCTCATAATCTTGGAGTGTCAATTTCCAGATTGCAAATCATATACGCTAGCTAGGGAGAGATGATCGAATCTTAAATATGAGGTTCAAGTTATAATTGTGTGGGTGGAGGCCGATTGTTGTGGCTGGGGTGGGGTGAAGATTATTATATACTTTTTGATTACTTTTTCTTTTATTTTTTTATTTATTTGTTTTAAATCAAACCAAGTGTAATTCTACAAATTCAAAATAGGGATGGCAACGGGCGCCCCGTCCCACCCCGTTACCCGTTTAAGGCGGGGCAAGGTGGGGCCCTTGCCCAATTTATTACCCTGTCTAATTTTTTTTTAAGTTTTTGATAATTTATTTTATTTTCCTCATTCATTAGATTGAGACAAATAATTTTAGCTCCCATTTTCTATTAAAACTAATGAAATTTTCTATTTAAATTATTGAATTCTATAAAGGCAAAAAAAAAAAAACTGACCCCCGCCCCGAATACTCGATAAAGCGGGTAATCAATGCCCCGTTGGGGACCGGACCCCTCAGGTATGGGGTTTGTTGGATTTTTTTGTCATCCTAACTCAAAATGAACATAGCATTGTTTATTGGGAAAATTCCATTTCCCCTATTTTTACTTTATACTATTTCAAAAATAAGAAAATAACTTTCAAATTTCTAAAATCAGATATTTGACATATACATACACTAATATATATATATATATATATATATACATATATATAACCCACCCCACCCCACCTCCCCCATCCCTATCGCTCCGATTCCGACGACTACTCCGATTCTGACAATTGTTCCGACTCCGACGACTATTCCGACAACAACACCACCATACTTTTAAAGTCACATATTTATACAACATGGTCACAAATTATTTTCTGAGGTCACAATTAAACAATTAATGGTCACAGATACATAATTAATTGTCACAGATTATTTTTGAAGTCACAAATCAAACATTTTATACGTCACAAATTATTTCAAGGTCACAATTCAAAAAATTTATAGGTCACAATTTGTTTATCAACCACAAATCAAAAAGTTTGCAGGTCACAAATCAATAATTTTATATGTCGTAGATTATTTTATTGGTCACAGATAAAAAGATTACAGGTCACAGTTATCTATCGTCCCATATTTTCAAATTTGTTGGTCACAGATTAATTTTTAGTCACAAATTGTCGAATCTTAAGGTCACGGTTAGTCCATTATATGGTCACAGTTGGTCACGAATCGCACCACAAATTCAAACAACTGCCGCTCACACCGCACGACACCACCAGACCATCGCCTCCACCACACCACCACCATAAAAAAAAACACCACCTCAGCTGCCTGCAAGCCGACACCACCTCATCGTCAAACCGCCAAGTTGGAAAATAGATCTTAAAAGTGATTTTGGATGCAATCAGTGATAAACCTACGCTTCCACTTCCACTCAGATTTCATTCTAAAACCCTAACCTGCAAAACAAGTGTTTCCATTAAACCTCCTATCACCACACCGCCAATGGCGGCCACCTCATTCGTTTTCGCTACCCCAAACTCCATTCCTTTTCCCAGCCTTGTCGAAATCCCTACCGCTTCTTCTCCTCATCTTCCAAACCCGACTCCAATGCCGCCACATCTCGACTCGAAACGGAATCTGAATCCAAATCGGAAACCCAATCTCAATCCCCATTCTCCTCATATTTCAGCAATGTGAAAGCCAGTCTACAAAAAGAATCCTCAAATCAGAATCGTGCTCAAATCCCCCGCAAAACTATGTCGTTTTCAAATCCCACTCCTCAAATGCCTAAAATCGATTTATTGGAAGAAATCCGTAAAGACCTCTCCAAGTTTTGCAGCCGCTCCGCCAACCGCTGCTTCGCCTTCTTCCCATTCCGATAAACCCCTATCATTCGAAGAGCTCTATAAAAGAAATGTCCTTCCAAAAACTGAAGAATCTGGTTCCGGTTCTCCAAATTCGACTGTGAAACCTGCGGATGGGAAACTCGCTTTTGAGGAAATTCGTGAGAGCATCCGTCAGCTCCAGTCCAATTCTCCAATTCTCGAGTGGGTTGCTGAAGCGGTGAAGCGGCGGCGACGACTTCATTTTGGGTTTGAGAGAGACGGTGGTGAAAGGAGATAAATTCATTTTAGGGTTTGGATGGGTAGATAAGGGTAGGGGGTGTGTATATAAATTAATTTATATTATTATTAATATAAAAAAAAATGTATCTATATATAAAATATCTGACTTTTGAAAACTAAAACTTAAAATCTGATTTTAGAAAATGGATCTTGAAAAGTAAGAAAATGTGTAATTTTCACTTGTTTATTCCTTTTGTTTTAGTAACCGATCTTGAAATACAAAATGGGTAATAATAACTTAAGCAAAAGTCGGACCAACTAGACTAGACTAGAAAAGAGGAATAACATTTTGTAACTTTCATGAGCAAAATAACCTTTCTTAAAAGTATTGTCCGTGATAATTTTTATCTGACTTGGTCTTGAGATGATCACGACTCAAGTTATTTGTAGCTTTAATTCTGAAAGATATAAAAGTGAGGGGTTTGCCAATGATGCATTGCTTTTAATAAAATTAAAAACTTCAATGCTCTAGTACTTAAATTATTCATATTTATAAAATATTGTAGCTATTGACATTGAAAAATCTACACCATCAATCTCAATTAGAACAAAGAGAGAAAAACAATAAGTGATTGTTGGAAAAATAAAATAAAGAACAAAAAATATAGAATTTGTTGGAGTGTATAAAAAAATTTACTCAATAAATTTAAAATATATTTTCTATTATGATTAAAGTACTCTTTAAAAATAAAAAAAAAACCTCTTGAAAATGCTTTAATCGTAGAGTATTCAATATATATGCTTTGAAAATAAGTATTCTCAATGTAGATACCTTGAAGTTGTTTGTATATGTCATCAATCAGGTTGATTTCAGTTATGAAAGAAATCCTAGATTTTTTCTTTGAAAACCTAGATTTTTCCTTTCTTTTTCAAATGAATTTTGAGAATGGATATTTGGGTTTTAATGCATTTTTCAAAGGTGAAAATCGTTCAATTGTTATTTTCAAATGGAAATGAAACAATAGAATTTGACGTTTAGAATGAAATTGTAGAAGATTCGTTAGTTCTAATTGACATGTCATCAAATTCGTTACGCCATCTAACTGCACTCAAACGAAATAAAATTTATTCGATCAGATTGCTGCAAATTGAATTCCAGTAACCTAATTATAGGTTGGTTGAAAATTGAGTGACCACAAATACAATTGACTAACTCAATATGAATTGCCACGAATGTGAACGTTAGTTTTAACTATTATCTCAACCAGTGGCGGACCCAGCCTCAACGCTCAGCCCGGGCGGACCGCGAACGTTGACCTGTCAAAGTCAATAGTCAGCGATCGTAAGAGCAAATTCGATTATTAATATTTAATTATTTAATATTAAAAATTATTCAATACATCTCTTCTATATAATAAGTGGCTATATAACGAAAGTTAAACATAAATTCTTGTTCCACATCTTCCACCGTTAACTTTAACGGATTCCGTTAAGTAGAAATTAAG
>CAIGRF010111995.1:11072-23923 GCA_903798235.1 Fraxinus ornus | reverse complement strand
ACCGAGCCCGAGCCGGGCCCGACTCGAGCTTTTTACGGGCCGAGCCCGAGCTGACGAGCTTTTTTGCCACCACTAGTTCTGAATCATAATTAGATTCAAGATTGCTAGGTCAGTGGATTGTACCAAACTACCAATCAGAATAACTAAAATTATACATAAAAGATAATTATTTCCATCAATTAAAATAATCTTTTATGAATTAATCCCTAATTATTAATAAAATTGTGAAACTATAAATACTTAATAAGTACATTATAGATGGTATTTTTTGGTCAATTACAACAAGGGGCGGATCCAAGAACTTGAGTGAGCTAAGGTGGTCATTGGTTGCTGATGGTTGCAATAACATGATTGTTTATTAATATTTAATTAAATAATATTGAAAATATTCTTCAATATAAACGTAAAAGACATATACAATGAAAATATAATCCAAAAAAATAAAAATTAAAAATTAAAAACATTTTTTGAATCATATACACGTGATCAAGTTTCAAGTTGTAGCAGACTTGAGCGACAGAAGATTACGTAAATCATGATTAGACTGTAAATACAAGTTCTAAACTTAGACAAAGTTTATGTAAAGTTTTTAAAACAATCATTTTATAACTATTTTTTACTCAAAAATGTATTTTTTGAACTCTTAAAAGATTAAAGAACGGTATTTAGATTGTCTAAATTTAAATTTTACAAAATAAATTGATAAAATCTAACAATAAAAATATATATTATGCATTGTTATTATAACTGACCCCGATCATTGATTGTATAGATCATCGGGTCAGTGGTTCAACCGCTAGATTATTGAAATATAGAATTTTAGTTATAAAAATAATTTTTAAAACAAGTAGTCTATTACTTTCTAAATCGAATACAATATTTTAGGGTAAATAACACAAAACATCCATATCTTTCAATGTCATTGTCAAAATGTCCATACCTTTCATTTTTTAGCATTTTCACCCTACCTTCCACATTTCATTGCACAAAAGATCATTTTCAACCATTTTCCTATAAAATGATGATTGTACCCTCCTACTCAAATGAAACAAAAAGAAAAGAAAAGAAAAAATAAACAACTAATTGCAATCACAGTCCTAATTTTTTTTTTTTTAAAAAAGTGCAAATGAGTCCAAAATTTATGAAAATATTTAAAATAACAAAAAATAAACTCTTTCTCTCCTCTCCTAATACATGTTGATATGATGTAGCTCAAGATCAAAATATGTCACAAGTATCATAATAATCGTAAAAGAGTCTTTCGTAGAAATTGAAAAAAAAATGTCTCTTTAAAGTCAGTGCCTTCTATTTTAGTAATGCTATTTGCAACAAAACAAGTTTATATCTTTCCACACCACCCTTCAAATGCCTCTTGGTTTTAAATATCCATTTACAACCAATGAATGTTGCACCTTTAGGCAATGGGATGAGTTCCCAAACATCAATATCTTTCATGGACTTTATCTTTTTATTCATGACATCAATTCACTCTTGAAAATTATTCTTGATTAGATCTTCTTCCACCAATCCAATGCAATCGTTATTTTCTTAGAAAACAACTATAAAGTCATCCGGAATTGATTTTATCCTTTCTCTAATAGATCTCTACATTTGGTCTTTAGGTTGTTTGAGTTAGTTTTTTTTTTTTTAAACAATCTATTGATTGTGTATAGGGGGTTTTGTAATATTGTATTGATCAAAATTGCTTCTTTAATATGATATGGAGTAAGAATTTGTCATTGATCCTGATTGTTGTCAATTACAACAAAAGAGATGTACACATATTCTTCCTTAAAGACAAAGCTCTTAACCTTAAAACCTTATCATGCCGCAAACTGCACATTCTCAAAGAACCGGGCATTTTCCATTTTGAAAATTGACCAAGTAGTGGGATCTTAAAAATTTATATCCCCTTAATAGTTTCTTTACTTGGAACTTTATTGATAATTTAAACTATAGTCTATGAATGGCAATTGGGTGGGTATGGAATGGGTCGACTATTTCCATCCCCGCCCCGTTGGGTATTTTTATCACCTTATCCTCATACTTGGTTAAAGCGGAACGGGTCGTGTTCGGGGCAGGATCGGGGTAGTGCGTGGCGTGGTAGGTTCCTTGCCCCATTTATTTTTTCTTTTTGTTCATTATTTTTTTTTATATATTTAGTTATAAATATTATTACTTTTGTTCTAATTTGTTAAGAACAACTTATGTTCTCTTTAAAAATGATGATAAATCTTTTATTTTTGTTTGATAACAAACTTAAATTTAAAATTAACTTTAAATGGTGTAGGTAGTGTGGGGCGGGAACTATGTTTCCAATAACCGCCACATACCCGTTTTGGGGCAATGATCCCCACCCCGTTTATCAGATTAGGCAGGTAATTTTTGTCCCATTTGAGGCTGGCCCCATGAGTATTGGCTTGGATGAGTTTTTTTGTCATCCTTACTGTAGTCTTTAGTGCTTCTCCCTAGAGAGATTATAGTAAGATGGAATGACCAACCATACTCCTTACCGTATCTTTAAATGTTATATTCCGTCTATCAACAACACCATTCATGCTTGATGATTCAACATGGTGTACTGTAGGATGATTCCACATTCCTCTAGGAATTTAGCAAAAGGCCTTGGACATTATTCTCCCGATCCTTCATAGTGGGCATAGTAGTCACCATTACGCTTAGATCTGGCGTATTTTATTTTTTTGCTAAGTTGATTTTCAGCTTCAGCCTTATATGCCTCGAACATGTCCAGTGATTAGGATTTCTAATAGATGAGATATAGGTAGCCATAATGAGAACAATTTGTCTACGAACATAATAAATTATTTTTAACCATTCCAATAAGTCGACCACGAATCCGTATGAATTAGTTCTAAGACGTCCGAAATCCTATGACACCTAATCTCCTTATATTTTTTTGTTTTTCCTCAATGTAATTAACATAAACACTTAAGTCTGAAAAATGGAATCAAAAATTCATTATAACACAAGATTTTCCATTATTTTTAAGAGATGTAACATAACCACTTGTGCCATAACGAAGCAAAATTCTCATTGATTAATTTATATTTAATATCACATGAATTCACATGCAATGTTTCTTTATAAGAGACAACCGTATTAAGCAAATATAAGTTATCGTAACTGGATAAAGAACTGGTACCCATAATATTTGAACTAAGAAAAAGATTAAAGTGACTATTTTTAATTGAATAAGAGTAACCGAATTTGTCCAATGTAGAAATAGAAATCAAATTCCGTCTAAAAGACGGTACTATAAATATCTCTTTTATATTCAAATCATAACCGTCTTTAATAATAACCTAAAAATCCCTATAGCCTCAAACTTAATTGATTTGTTATTGCCTTACATAGGCGAATCTTTCAATATCAATTGACTTTTGGCTGTTTAGGCAACCTCGCATAAACACACTTATGTGAGTGGTGGCACTAGAATTTTATCCACTAAGTGTGTCTAGGTATTGAAACTAAATTAACTTAAAAAAAAATCAAAGTGAGAAGTGTATTTTTCTTTACACACCAAGTGTGGTATTTAGTACAGTCTTTCTTTATGTATCTCAAATTTTCACAAAAGCAACAATCAATTTATCTTTTTCAGACTTTCGCTGTTTATTTTGAACCGAACCAGATACAACTTTCTAATTCTTTATAACTTGTCCTAAAGCTATTTGTCAAGTGAGTAATATCAGTTTTATCTTGATTTAGCCTTTCTTTTTCTTACACACAATATGTAATGAGTTAATTAAGAGTCCAATTTTCCTTTTAACAATTGTAATTGACCTTAAATTAGTCGAATTGTGCAAGAATAGAAATCAAAACTAAATGCACGAGCAAGTCATGAGACAACTCAACCTTTAATGCTTTTAGTTTTGAAACAAGGTAAGACATCTCCACGATATACTCCCTTATGTTTTATTTACCTTTATACTTCAGTGAAACTAGGTTCGCTAAAAGTATACTAGTTCCAACCTTATTGTCTTTTGCAAACCATTTTTTTAATTTCATCAAGAAACTCATTGTCAGTAGTTACATTATCGGACACAACGTCCTTGAATGCTGCTGGAATTTCACGTTTCACGATCATAAGACTTGTGCGGTTTGGATTATCTCACTTGTCCCATTTTTATTAGCGGAACATTTATCCGTAAGAGTAGTTGGTTGTTCACTCCTAAATGCAAGGTCTAGATTCATGCCGCCAATAACGATATAAACGTTCTATTTACATCCCTTGAACTTTGGTTCTAGCACATGAATTAAATTAATGTTGGTAGATATTGTAGAAGGTGATGGATTAATTGAATAGAGAACTTAAACCTAATTAACACGTTTACATAGGAATCCGTATTAGACAATCAATAATTTCAATGAATTGGAGACCATAATCCTATTTATAATTTTCATATACGTTTGACTCATCGTCAAATGCAATCCCAATGAATTCGATCTTTACACATATAATTCGATCAACACTTTATTTAAATGTCATAAACTCAATTATTTAATTTTTGATTAGATTACTTTAATTGAACTCAACTTTAAAATTAACTTATACATAGTTACTACATATGTATATCCACGGGACAAATTAATAATCCCAACGAGTTATACAAATGTGATGGCATGGGGACGCTTTGTCAAACATATTTACAATGTTGGGTCCATTTTTAGAAAAAATCAATAGTTACGTAGGCCTTGATCCTAGTGTTAGCCAGCATCAACCACGTGGTGGAATCCCCGGGCTTCACAGGTCTCTCTTTACTAACAAATCGTATGCGTGGCATAGAAATTCCAGTTTGCAGAGTTCGACTGGCTGAAGATTGCCACGTGTTATCTCTCTGACATAGACTGGCCCCCCCTCTCCCGCCAACTTCGCTCCCCCTCTCACAGATTTACAAGCATTAGATGCCCAAAACTCATAACCCAGAAAATAACACCGTTCAACCCACCCCAAAAGTGCATAATTTTCAAGAGAATTCAAGTAAATCGGGGTTACTTGGTAAAATTTCGGTCTTTAATTTGGTCCCTACGTGGATAAATCAATTCATTCCAGTTGTGGGTTATCGTGCTTGAGTTTCGTCTTTCACGGATGTGATTCGGTAAGTTCTGGATAATATGTGATTGGAAACATGTCTAGGGGCATTATCGTTCCAATGAGGGATAACTCACCTGGGATTTTTCTTATTAGGAGCATTATGGGAAGAGATTGGAGTTTAAAAACTTATAGATACATGGTTTTGATAATAACGTTCATAGCATATACTAGTTACCATGCTTCAAGAAAACCCAGTAGTATAGTTAAAAGTGTCCTGGATCCGAACCCGAATAATAATTCGAACCGGATTCTTCCCTGGCCCGTTGGTGATATCTTTATTGGGAAGGAAGTAATGGTTACTAATACTAGCATTGATGCGGTTAGATTTAGAGAAAACAAGGGTTGGGCACCATTTAATGGAAAGGATGGGACATCGAAGTTGGGTGAGATTGATGTTGCATTTCTTGCTTGTTATTCGATAGGAATGTATGTGGCAGGGCATTTAGGCGATAGGTTGGACCTTCGGTTATTCTTGACTACTGGAATGATTGGAAGTGGCATTTTTGTGGTGCTGTTTGGAATGGGTTACTTTTGGAACATTCACGTTTTCTGGTTTTATTTAGTAATGCAAATGGTTGCCGGGTTGTTCCAAGCGACGGGGTGGCCTTCAGTTGTTGCCGTTATTGGTAATTGGTTTGGCAAGAGGAAGAGGGGACTAATCATGGGTATTTGGAATGCTCACACGTCAGTAGGAAATATCAGTGGATCATTGCTTGCTGCTAGTGTTTTGGATTATGGGTGGGGCTGGTCTTTTATTCTTCCAGGTGCATTTATATTCCTGGGTGGGATAATGGTGTACATGTTCTTGGCTGCTTATCCTGAAGATGTTGGATTCCCTGACCTAAATGGTTCACCTGTGGAGGCTGCAGCATTGCCTGATGATCTTGAAACTCAGATTTCGAAAGTTAGTATTGCTGGAAATGAGCAGAATACTGACGCCCGGTTTACTTCAGTCAACAGGAGAAGTGTTGGGCTTCTTGAAGCTTGTTTAATACCCGGTGTGATTCCATTTGCACTATGCCTTTTCTTTGCAAAGCTGGTGGCATACACATTTTTGTACTGGTTGCCATTTTATCTTAGCCACACTGGTATTCCCCTATTCCTAGTATTTCATTAATCTTATCTCTCTATCAATGTGTTTGTGCACCTGCATGTTTGTCATCTGTGTGTGTGATATTCTTTTCCTGCAAGTGTGACGCAGCGCGAAATAAGGAATTCAAGCGAAAACCTTGAGAACATAATTTTTGGAATTCACCAAATTATGAGAAATATACTCATGAAATTTTATTAATGTATGACGACGAAAAACGATGAATTAACCCTTTATTTATAAGGATTTACTTGAAAACCTAGTTTAAACAAACTAAAATTGAAAAAAAAAAAATCAAAATAAACTAAATGACAAAAATAGCACTAAACTTTAAATGCAGTCTTCGAGTCCTAAACGAACTTGGATGGCCAAAATTCATTGTATGTCACAGCTGTGAGTTCTACTCATCTCGTCGATCTCTTTCCGAAATGGTATTATGGTCCCAAATTGGAGCTCGACTGCCCCACCTACAAGTTCAATTTTTCTTCAATCCATTCAGCCATCTATTCTATATCATGTTTGGTCCTTTATCACTTGGCACTTGTACTAATATAGCAAGAAATAGCCAATTCTAGGAATACTAGAACTGCCCGGTTCTCCTTGATTTGCAAATTGCTACCGTTGTACTTTAAGAACCAAAATGAAATGATTAGTTCTAGATAGGATTTTTCACGTGGGTCTCTCCTTGATTAGGAGCTTGGTGAAAACCTTGAACTATGTTCAGTGGGGAGGAGATATTAAAATGTTTTGTGATCTAATGTAGTTGAGTCAAGTTAGTGTATTGTAATTGGCCAAAATATTTACCGAAGTCCACGAGATATGTCGCATATAGGGATGTTTTTATAAATGCTGTAGCACATCAATGGATAAAGTGAATCGAGATTCCTGCGTGTTAAAAGTTGTAACCACCACCGAGGTGCAATATGATAGATTTGAGTGAAAATACGAGCTCATAAGCATGCTCATTAGGTTAAGATCATTCATTAGTGTGATCCAACGATCTTTCTAGTAGTTGCTTCAGTCCTCGAAACCACAAAGATGGCTGAATGTTAGTTCTATAACAATTTAGGAAGGATACAGAACACTTTGAATACATACGCTTAGATATTAAAAAACATCCACATGCTCGCACATGTGCTCATGCCAGAGCATACACATATATAAATAGATAGGGTGAGAGAATGAGGGTGTTGTACACACACAGCATCACGTTGAATTATATGGAGATGCATTTAGTTCCTAGTCTAGGTTAATTGGTGTTTCTTTTAATTCTTGGTGGTTAAATAATGACAACTGCATAAGAAACATATGCACCCTCTATGTCGAATTATGTGCCATGGCATGGATAGGAATAGCAATTAGGTAGGCGTCCTAAACCTGTGATTTTGCATATTTATCTAATTTTATTCCTTAATATGACATAGAATGATATGTGGTGTTGTGTTTTTTTTTTTTCTTAAAATAACTTGGAACTAGTAAATTATATAAGTTGGTATTATTTCATAAGGCTGTTGGAAAGAATGATTGAGAAAGAAATTTTTCTAGGAGAAGTGGACGTTAAGCCCCTGTTTGAGCCACATTAAAATTTTCTATCTCGTTCTTCTACTCATTTTCAACCACCTATTCTTCAATAAAATAATATTTTCCATCACATCAATAACTTTTCTTTCTTTTTCAACCACACATTCTTCGTTAATCTACTATTCAAAAATACATTCTTTCAAAATAATGTGGCTCAAACACACCCTAATTTGAGACTTAATCTACAAGAGATTAATTCAAGTTCAATGGTGTATAATAAAGAAGTTTTCCTGAAAAGTAATTACTCTTGGGCACAAAGCGTAGCTGCAGATTTGTGGTGTTCCCCTCAATTTTGATAATTTGTGGTGGTCCATTCAGTTTAAAGAGCCAGACAGAAATAATTGTTGATGTTATATTGATATTCATTGAATAAGAATTAATTAAGACTGCTTATTAAATCCCCTTGAAGTCATTGCTCTGTACATCCATCCATTTTCCTTGTATAATTTCTTGTTAACCCATGTAAAAGGTTTGATTCTGTTATTTTTGTTGACTTTTATCTCTTATCTCCCACCCATCACCCTTGCTCGGCAAGAGAAAAAAGTAGAAAAATTATGAAGGGTGCCTCTCTCTCTCTCTCCCCCCTTCCTTTTAAGTTTAAATTGTAGTATTTTGGAGAAAGCCCATCAGATCCAGACTGTGAGATATTCAGCCTCAAACAAAATTTACTGATTGGAATAGTTGATTAATACTGGAGTGCTTTTGGAACCGAAAATGATAAGAAAATTTAACACTTCTTTGCTGGAGTCATTCAAAGGAATGATTGCGAGAGTGTCTGGGATGTTGGCTCTTTTAGAGTCATTGTCACTCCAAAAATAGCTAAACTCAGTCTTTCGGTGTCAACTGCCTAACATGTTTGAATGCCTCCTTTTTCTCTTTTATTTAATGATGATGGTGGACACAACGCACTGCTCAATACAGTTCTAATACTAGATGTGATACTGTTGTCTTCTCTGTTATGTTTGAAATAACACTTCCGTCCTGTGATCTAATGCTGATCGACATAAAAAAAAACATCTCTTAATATAGTTCTAATTTGTTGGTTTTGAATTTTGTTTTTGAGGGTTATTGTCTTGTGTTTAAGATTTCTGTTTCTCATCCGGGTTCCTCTCGTACTCTTGCAGCTATTGAGGGTCAGTATATGTCAGTGAAATCTGCTGGTAATCTTTCTACTCTGTTTGATGTCGGAGGAATTGTTGGTGGAGTTCTGGCTGGTTACATATCTGATGTTTTTAAGGCTCGGGCCATTACAGCAGCCAGCTTCATGTATGTTGCAATCCCTGTGATGCTTCTATATCGTGCCTATGGAAACATGTCAAAGACCATCAACATTGTACTCATGATGATAGCTGGTTTATTTGTTAATGGGCCATATGCACTCATCACAACTGCAGTCTCTGCCGATCTTGGGACTCATAGCTCTCTAAGAGGAGATTCTCGAGCACTGGCAACAGTCACCGCTATTATTGATGGTACTGGATCTATTGGTGCTGCTCTCGGACCTCTTTTGACTGGATTTCTTTCAACAGAAGGCTGGGATGCGGTTTTTGTTATGCTAACAGTTGGAGCTTTTACAGCGGGTCTCCTTTTATCTCAGCTTGTCTTAACTGAACTTAGGGAGAAATTTTGTAAACAGATGCCCAGTAGACAAAATGATCTTGCAGGTGACATTCTCTCTTTTATACTTCCTGTATTGTTTCTGCTTGTGTTTGACTGTTCCTCATTGTCATAATTTTTATTTCTATACTACCTGATATGTGAGATTAATAAACTGGAAAGCTGGAAGCCCCCAATAGATGCATGTACAGAGAACAAAATGCAAAAATGATTGCATTTTTTAAACACCACATTATATTTAAATAATGGGAAATTTTGTCAAGTTATTTCTTGTCTAGTGTGTTTAACATCCAGGAATACTTAGCTAACAATTGATTATATCCGGGTAGAGTGTCTGGCTTGGCATGAGGTGTCGTCATAAAATGGAAGACGGAACTTTCATGGCATCCTTAGTTTCTCTAACTAGTGACTATGGGACAGGCTTGAAAAGTTAGGCATTTTAGATATGTCTAACGTCAAAAAAGGATGAATTCTGCAAAGGTTTAAGTCGTATCTCCTATAATACGGACTATATACTGCTTGAACTTTAGATTTGACTTGATTCTGTGTGCATTGTTCTACTTAGCCTAGAACAATGTATCCGTTTGAATGTATGAGTTGAACTGATGGATGATCAGGCAACCTGCAATAGCATTTCCTAAAGTTGCCTTTATACTTCATTTACCCCTATTTGGATACAATTTATAAATGGGTTTATATATTCAGTCAAAGCCAAATATTAATTTCAACGATACATTCATAACTACTACTCATTATTATCCACACATTTTGTGGGGCTCACTACTATTCCTATTTATAAACCATTTATAAATTTTCCACATGGAGGCTTTTTCTTTGTCCATTCTTGTTCTTCGATTTGAAAGTAGGATCTTTGTGATGCAATGTTTAATGCTTAAAAGCACAAACTTGAGAAATTGTAGGATCACGTAGTGAGATTATGAAATTTCTTTTGCCAATGTAGGTTCATCTTTGTGGAAAAATTAGAGAGTTGTGGCCTTTTCAATGACGTACCTCATAAACACATAGAGACTGTATTTGTCACCTTCTCGTAACATAAAAATGCTGGGGTCATGAGTGGAAGGGAACCAATAATAAGTAACCTTTTCGTTTTGCAAAATAATTAAATTCTTCGTATAGATTTTTTTACTTTACTTGCAGTCGTTCAGAGCGCCGCAGGATCACTCACTTCTAGATGTGATCACTCCTGCCGGAATACAATTAATGAAAAGCTGATGAAAGTGAAAGGATAGAGTAGAAGATTGTTACTTGAGAAGAGTACACAATTTTAAGATTGTTCTTAGTTTGGCTACCATTAAGATTATTGCAAGGAGGAACTTTATTTAGTCCTTCAAATTGTTGACCTCCGAATTTAGTTTGGACCTAGCATGTCAACTCATCCCTCCTCTCCAAGCATATGTTACACACACTTGGAACGCACGCGTTAGACAGGCGAGACTGTAGATTCTCTAAATACAAGGAGTGGGGAGGCCGTGGTCGTACGCGCTCTAATGTTCAAGTCAGTCAATAAGTCAATAAGAGATATATTGAGTGCGAGAGTGACACTAAAGGAGAAAAATACGGGAGACGGTTAATATTTGAGAGAGAGAATTACAAAGGTTAAAACTATCCTTTTCAAGTCACCAAATGTGAGTCTTTATAGGCAATAGAAAAAAGCTCTCTTCCGGATACTTTGCACATGACTTCATCCTAACGGCTCTCTAATCAAGCTTTATGACGTCACGTAGTTGCATCCTAGGCGTCAATAGGTTTACGACCCATCACATTTTCCTAGATGAGAATGAAGGGATTTAACTCCCAGTCATCGTGGCAATAGACATCCCATAAATCACATCTCACATGGATTCATGTCGAAACAGTCACTTTCACAAGGCATCACAAATTAGATCTCAACCGCCTTGGATATAGAATGCCCATGTTGCATGGCTAAGGATTGAAAGTCCTGTGATCTCCCCGAAGAAGAGAGGTGACAATCGTGCAACAAGTTTTGTCGCTTTGGAGGCAGTTGTCAACGAGGCATTGGGCCTTGCCCTTAATGCTTCAAGAAAGATAGTCCGAGAAGCGATGGAATGCTATCTCAATGCCTTGGAGAGATGTCGACGAGGCGATGGAAAATGGCCTCAGCGCCTCGGAATCAATGGTGCTTTGTGACATTTTTGGCAGAGTGCTAGAGGATATAACACAAATAATTGTAGACTAGTTATGTTGGTTCTTTAATGTATTACATAATAGGATCAAGTGAAACATGGAGGTGCCATAGATGTAAAGAATACATATTGCACACTTTGCTATCGAGATACTTATCACTAAAGAAGAAAGACAGATGCGGAAAATGCTTTGATGAAAATTCCGTGGGATGGTCGGGTGGTCAGATCTAGAAATTAGACTAAGGAGTATGAGATCTTAGATAAAAAACTTCACTTGGCTGGAGGTAGGGCATTCCAATACTGAGTTTTATGGAAAATTCTAGATTTATGGGGGAATAAAAGGTATTGCCATATTTTGTTCGGATTATGATTGGTGTACATAGGGTGACCATTATGGACACCATTATGGTCACCACTATCTGGCCCTTGGCCTCCAATTATTACAATTCAACTTAGCATTCTTAACACTTTTTCTTTGATTCATTTATTCTTTCTTTTCCGTTTTGTTTTAGATAAAAAGAAAGTTCTCTAGCAACTCGTACAAGTACTATAGAAACCCTGGCAAGCAACAGTAAAGGATCAAATACATGAAGTATTTATTTATTTATTGACATTAGCGATTGACAGTATGGCCTAGTTGTCTGTGTTTTCTAATCTTATTGTTTTTATTTCATTCTGGATCTTGGTAACAGTCGAAAATGATTGTGAAGTTAATACTCAGAAGAGTTCTGGGATTTATCATCATGATGCAACTCATGCCTTTTGCATTTTAGATACGTCCTCGGATTGGATATTGTTCAGTGAGTATCATTAATAGAGTTTGCCATTTTATGAATTTTTTATTGCCATGGTGGGTCCTTTTCTTTGTTCAAATAATGTATGTAATAGCCAAAAAAATGCGAACTTAAGTGGCATGCTGAGTTTATCCTAATTAAAATGGTGATCTGTGAACGGTATGTATCTTGCTTCTCGCTTCTTGCTATGGATTAACTGTTCATTATCATACCTTGACCACAACCAGTTCTGAATTGTGCATGGACAACTGTTGCATGTTCTGACTTAGTATTACTTAATTAGAGTTCAGGCTTCTCTGCCACATTTTGAGTTATTGCATCATTTTTCTGTTAAAGTTGTGCTATATGTATATCTTCTCTGTTATGTGTCCGTATCTGTATCTGTGCTTCTTAGACAATTGGCTTATAGAATTTTTTTCCTGAATAAAGTCTCTTGGAAGGATTCCATGATACTCGTTTGAGTCTCTCCAATTCTACCACTATTCCCGCCG
>CAIGRF010111963.1:0-12744 GCA_903798235.1 Fraxinus ornus | reverse complement strand
TTCAATGATTAGAAGTCCAGGAATGTTCTCTTACAGTATACCCCATCTCCTTACATGGTAACCATGTATCAACACACTTTATCCATGCTAATATAAACAAAAAAAAAAAAAAATATTGCACGTGCGTTGCACGTGCAGCCACTAGTAGTAATAAAATGGTGAAATTTTGAGGAAAAAACTTCTATGCAGAATAATAGTTCTACATTCTTTGTGCTGTAGTTTTTTTTTTTTTTTTTAAACAAAAATAGTGATCTCATTTTATTGATTTTTGTCATTGGAGAATATATTTGTCTCACGAACTATACCTAATATGAGGTTTTTGAAACTTAAACAAATTGATGTAAAACTCATGTTTTATAACTGAATCTAGCTATGTTTTCCAGCAATATCGAAAAATAGTTTATTGATTTGTGAATTCATAATTCGCAAATTCCATGTTTAATAAACAAAATATTGAAGCTTTTTTATGTCTGTATTTTTCTATATTGTTGAAAAATTCTATCAGATTACATTAAAATCTGATAGAACTCAGAAATCTGTTTTTCTCACCGAATTATGATATTTAGTTTAATGAGAATGCATGCAACTATTGACACAACGACTTTATTAGAATTCTCGAAAAAATTTCTTAGTTAACAAGAAGTAAGTTTTTGTTCTTATATATTATTTTTTTCATGACTGCAGTAAACTTTATTTTTTGTAACTTGTCATAATTTGTTTTTATTTGTTTTAAATGTTTGGAAAATGAGGACGACTTCAATATATATATATATGATTATACGTAAAACTTTACTATTGACTAAGTACGAATAAAGTATATGTTAAATTTAAGCCTACAACATTCAACTATATTGTTACAAATTCTTTAAATTACATTTTTTTAATATTGATAGTGTAGGTATTCCATAGTCGATAATCATTAGCTAATTGGGTTTGTATAGATGGGTAAAAACTTGGTTTGATTATTGTTATAATACAATTCTAAACGTTGTGGCTATAGACGCAAGCCTCATATACGCTATGAATGTTAGCACAGTGAAAAATATAGAAAACTTAAAAATAACCTTAATCATGCCAAAACAAAAGAGATCTGTTTGAACACATAAGTCTGAGTGCCCATTTCATCTAAACGGTGTGAAATTGTCAAATGAGGACGATTGTATGTTAAAGGTATTATGTGGACTATATAATCACCCAATGAAACAACATTTAGAAGGACGTCCTTATGTAGCAAGATTAATTAATGACGAGAAGCAGATTTTAATACACGTGTCAAAAAGTTTGGTAAAACCTAGGAGCATATTGATGACTTTGAAAGAATGGGTTCCAAATAATGTTAGCACAACGAGAACCACTTACAACGCACGTGCAAGGCCTAGATTGATTGAGAAGGTGGGAAAAACACAAACGCAACAGTCAATGAACAAATTAAAGAACACAATAATATCCAGCGGCATAGATCTCATGACAAAATAGATGAAGTTAAAGACCTTTTTTTTTTTTTTGTATATCCGACATCTGTAGATTTGTTATATGCCTTTTAATGTGTGATTATAATAGATTGTACTTACAAAACCACCAGGTATTGACGCCATCTTTCTGAGATTGTTGGTTTTACTCGATCCAGATGAGGTTTTTAGTTGCTTTCATATTCATGGAGGCTAAACGGGAAGCAAATTATATTTGGACAATGAAGAAGTTGAAAACCTTAATGAACCATGATGTCTTGCTGCATGTTGTTAAAACAAATAGGGAACTAGAACTTATTCAGGTAGTTGAAAAGATTTTTCCTAGTACCAAAAATCGATTATGCACATGACACATAAAAAAATGTATAGGCCAATATAAAGAAGTTTTTTGAGTGAAAAGAAGTATATGATACTTTTTCTAGGAGATGGAGCGTACTTGTTGTATTTATTACGGAGGATATATATGAACAATTGGCTAAAACTATCTTTCTAATTTGAAACTTTTTTTTTTGAAGATATCGGATTATGTTCTAAGATCTTGGTTGAGTAAATATATAGACAAATTCATTGCTGCTTGGACAAATGTAATTATGCACTTTGGTAATGTCAAACAAATAAGTAACTTGTACAATACTTATAATTATTGTATTATTAACTTGTAAATTTTTTTTGCTGATTGTAAAATTATGCACTTCGGTAATGTCAGACAAATAAGTAACTTGTATAATACTTATAATTAATTGTATTGTTTACATTATTTGTTTTTACAATCGGCAAAAAAATTATTATCAATTTATCTAATTAAATAAAATATATTCATATTTTTCACAAGGTTGAAAGTGCACATTCTAAATACAAGAAACGTCTTGGATCAACACAAGGTGATTTTGAAACTTCATGGAAAGTTATGCATCATCTTTTGAAATTACAATTGAGTGAGATACAAGCTTCGTTTGAACAAAGCATGAATTTGGTTCAACATAATTTCAAACGTAGCCTTTTCAAGTAGTTGTGTGGTTTCATGTTCAAGAATGCAATGGATCTTATATCAAGGCAGTCAAATCAAGTAGAACGTATTGGTTTAGACAAAAGTGCTTGTCATTGCACTTCTAGATCCACAGATGATTTAGACAAAAGCTTTATTTTTATTGTCAATTTTATATCTCATAAGTGTACGAATCGTAACAAGTAATAAAGTGGACCTAAGATTCAGGATTATCATTCCCACGAGTATGTAATTTAATTCCTAATTTATTTTTTCTAACTCCTATTTGATGAAAAAACAAATTATGAATTGGTGATTGTTTATCTAGTTTATCTAATTAAATTAAAACTATCTAAAAGTACACAATTAATCAAATTCGATTTTTATGTATAAATGTGGATGTTAGGATTTATAATTTCATCTATAGATCCCCTTTAATTAGTTGATGAACATTCTTAATTTAATGTTCGATCGAATTCTTTTAACGTGTTCAATTTATCTGTATGGTGTTCAAATCAATTTTATTAACTAAGTAATTTCATATCGCTATGTGAATTCAAGTACACTTAAGAATTCATATCACGATCGTAATAACTAGAAATGTATCTCTACGCTATTATGCTAATTCTCGAATTTTACTATGTACGTGGTCTAAACTTATAACTTACCTCTCAACTCTTTATAAATTCATAAAATCATTGGATTATTGGGCAAATAACTCAAAGCATTAACAAACATAAAAAAAATCAACACATATTAGTTAAATTATTAGAATCTTGAAAATTAAATTAAAGGGTCATACATAGATTATATTGTTTGTCCTAGCTATGAATTTAACTACTCATACTAATGAAGAAAAACAATAAAAAAAAGTATAGAGTTCATAACTTGGTTTTGAAATCTTAATGATGGAAAGAATTGAATTTTACACCAAGAATCTTCTTCAATTACAAAATCTTCAAACCCTAACATTTTACCCTTAATTTCTTGATGATTATATGTTTCTTTCTCAAAAATTATGTGTCCCATAAAAAGAATGAATGAGAATTATATATAGAAATATAGAACAACTCTAAAAGTCCTAGAACATCTTTGATTTGAAATTTGAGTCTAAATAAGAATTCCACAAAAGTTAGAATTTTTTATATTTAAGTGCATTTTGGTCGCCCACATTAAGTTCCTATGTATCTCAGGTCTTCCTTTAATTTCATGAAAACTTGTCCAATTCGGGTTTTACCTAAATCAATCATAAAATAACCTAAATTAAGTATATATTCATTCGATATAAAGATAAATCAAATAAGTATAGAAGATCGAATAAGCACATAAACCTATATTTTGCTTGAAGGATTAAATGCACTGGCTTTCACGTAACTTTTAACGGATTTTATGTGGATCAGTAAATATTATTTTGTTTAAAATTTCTCAATGAATTTTATTTTTTTTAAAGTTTAATTTAACTAATGGAAAAGTGACATGATACTTTACTATTTGTCAACTAGGTTGCTAGCTAGACCGTTCTACTTTTCTGTTAGTCAAACTAAAGAAAATAGACAAAAGGATCAAATTGCAACAACGTTTTAATCAATTTAAAACAAAATAAAATTCATTGACCAAGTTGAAATTTCACAATACCTCCGTTTTTAACTTTTGGCTTACTGCCAAAAATGTTTCATCCTTGACTACCCACATTAAAGAAATGGTAGAGAAATGGTTGTGACAATTGCGTGGTTTGAATGTCAAATCGAAGCAACTATGGAATGGAGCACAGTTTTGAATAAGACTTGCCAATTTGGATAAGGATGTAATGAAAAATTACATTAATAATCCTAGATTAAATAGTCATTCACGAGCATTAATTAATTGAAAATCTCGTCATCTTCCTTACATTAATGCTAAAGAAACAGGGTCGGTGACCGACCTAAAAACAGGGGGCCGAGGTGGCAACAATCGGCCCTTGATTTGAATTGTGGGTCATCCAAATCAACGCCTGAATGGAAGCCACATCAAGCCCTTGTTTTTGAGTCGGTCACCGACCCTGTGTGTATAGCAGATTTCTCTTCCTTATCCAGTTAATAGAGTTGTTTAATCAAATGTTACTTATATTAATGTCTTTTCGAATAGTGGAAGAGAAAAGGATGTCACGCAAAATCCGATTAGAATAATCGATTGCTTCTTGCCTTTATTTTTTCAAAGTCGAACCAGTAGTGGACAATTATTGCCCGCTTTATCATAAACAATGCACGTGCAATGTTAAGTGTTGTGTTTTGATTAAAAAAAAAAAAAAAAAACGAATTTTCATCTCTCTCGACCAATCCCTAACTTACATATAATAAAAGGAAAAAACTCTTAGTATAGATGATGAGAAAAGGTGATGAGAAATTAATAAAGCCCACATTCTATGGCAACGTCAGCCCAAAAAAAAAAAAAGCTGCAATAAAAATAAAATAAAATAAAAAATAAAGCAAAAGGCAAAAAGTTATGGAAAGTGCCTTTAAAAACAAGGATCGTGCTATACGTACAAAATGGCCTACATAATGGCAGCCCCAATAGGCCATTTTGTACACTAAGGGGACAGGCGCTCCCCCAATAGGGGGGCGCCACATAGCTTGTTTGTAGGCCATTTTGTACACTAAGGGGACAGGCGCCCCCCCAATAGGGGGGCGTCACATAGCTTGTTTGTAAGCCATTATGTAGGCCATTTTGTACACCAAGATTTATCCTAAAAACAATCACATGTTTCTCTTTTTCTATTTGTTCATCACCCTCAACAATTGTTGTTTCGATAAAAACAAATTCCAACGGTGTTTCGTTATCCAATCATGCATTGTCACATAGATTTATAATTTTTTAAGATTTTATATAACATATAGCATATTTGCCTTGCAAGTTACGAAGATTGTACAGAATAATCTTGAAATGAAATCGCTAAGTAACTAGTACAAACTAAAATGTACATGAAACTTTAATCTTGTCTAAATTCGAGGAGACTCAAATTGATATCAATGAAAATCTACGTATAAAACCAACATTTCTATGTCTATAATTTCACTGATGGAACCGAACTATATCATAATTGATTAGTTATAGTTTGATACTGTCTAATTTTATTGATATTCCAAGAGAAAGATTTAATTGAATGCTAAGCCCCGGTTTTGCCCTCATTATTCTTCGTTAAATTATAATTCATTTTTCTATCTCTTCTTATTAACAATATATTCTTCAATAAAATAATATTACACATAAATTCAAAATAATTTCTTATTTTTTAACCACACATTCTCTAAAAAATCAATATTTCTCTTTATTATGATGTGGAATATATAATAGGAGCCAAACAGGCGCTAAGTTGGAAATAAAATCGATTAATTTTATCATCTGTGTGGTTTTACCAAAATCAGGATTTTAATAGATTTGACAAAAGTTATGTAGTATCAAGTATGTGATTGAAATTTTGGTAAAAGTTTGAGCACATAAAATGTGTAGTTTAAAACGAGTTTAAAAAATGGATACCAAACCAGGTCTTGCGTGTTCATCGATTCTTAAACTTAAAACTAGTAAATTAGAACTAAACCAATTAATTTGGTTAGGGGAAAGATGTCTAACCCCCAATAGTTAGTTCGCAAAATTGGTTCTACACGTAAATCAAGGAATACATAATGTCACACGACACTCTACTATTTGTCAGTTTAAAACACAATCAATTTTTTCATCCAATCTTTTTTCTGCACATTATATTATTTAATTTTTTATGTACATTTTTTGATGTACAAGTAGCAAAATCTACTAATTAACTATACATTGGTTAGTCTTAAGTGGCAGGCGGTGAAAAGCACAGTGGAAATGTTTCTTTCTTTCTTTTCAGGCACGTTAAAGTGTGTTGTAAGAAATGGCAAAATCAAAAAAGTTAAGTACATTGTAAGCAATTATGAAAAGTTCCGACAAACCTGTCAAAACTTATTTTGTCTATTGGTCGGTTTAAAAATATCGATCAGGCTTTTATTTATATACTGTTTAAATTTTGGACAAGATGATTCAATATAATTATCAAAGTACAAAATATTATGTCGAGTTCAAGTTCGAATGCGACTCAATTTTGATATTTCACGTTGTCATACCTTGTCATAAACAAATAGAGTTAACATGCGGCTTATTAAAAATGTTTAAATGAGATAATTTAATAATAAAATATTTACATTTATGGAAACTCATGATGCAGTACCCTCTCGGCCTCTCTAGTTGCTATCACGTGTTTCCCTAGCGGTTCTATGAAGGGAAACACTCTAGCAGTACCCCCTCTTGTTGCCACTTTGTGCATACATCTAGACAGGCAATTACGTCTGTTGGAGGCTCGATTGAAGGCTCCTCCTCATCAATCCTAGCCACATCCAAGCAATTCAAAGGGCGAATCTAAAGCTGTAAAGTTTTTGAAACTTGCATTAGGCTTATTTATGGTGTTAAAGCCCGATGAAGATAGAACAAGTCCTTATTTATTCTAGGTCGTCGCCCATAATTTTCTAATAATAGAGGTCTCGCTTACCCAAATTCGATTCTTGGTATTTCTTCCATTGAAGGCTAGCATTATTGGTAGTTACCATGGTGATAGCAACTAAGGGACTGGTGTATTGATCCATGCACTACAATTGGACTTCTTGCAAGTCCTAAGTTACTGAGCTCAAAATTATCTGATGACAAAAGTAGGGGGCTAAAAATATATCTTCGGTGATTTGAAAGATCTGGTGGATCCCTATGTCAAGAGACCATCACTGACGCTAGGGAAGTCAATGTCGGACATCGGCTCGGGTGGCCCATAGCTCGGTCCGAGAAAAGCCCGAGCCGGGCTGGCTCGTGGCTGGGCCGAACCCCATTTCGGGGCGTCAGCTGGAGCCCGTGTCACGTGTCATTCCGGTCCACCGAGCCAACTAAATAAATAAATAATTATAGCTGCCTGCAAACGAAGGTAGCTATGATAATATTAAAAAAATGAGTCAAATCAGCTTAAGTCCGACTCGGCTCGTAAAGGCTTGAGCCGAAAGCTCTGGTCAAGCTTAAATTTTTTGGCCAAGCAAAAGCTCAGCTCAGCTCGGATAAAAAAAACCAAATCATTTTTTACTCGAGCAGAGCCTGAGCTTCGAGTTTCGGTTCGTGGTTCGGCTCGGCTCGACTCGACTCGTTGAGACCCCTAACTGATGCTAACACGGATGGTTGGCATCAAGCCCTAGCTCATGATTTAAGATAGCTTGTCCCCTAAGACTAGCATTCTATTTGAAGACCTGATGAGGGAGCTAGGGTCCTCTTTAGGCCTTTCTCGACCATTCATTGAGAATTATTGGTTCTTGGACGAAAGTGCTATGATTGGTAAGGTGTAAGTCCTAGGTTATTAAGCTCGTGAGTACCTTATGGCAAGGATAGGGGTGTGCAACACAATTTTTGTGGTTTGAAATACATTCTGGACCCCTAGGCCCAATCATCAAACCATAGATGCTAGCGTCGATCACTGACACTGAATCCTAGCTCACTATCGGAGACACCTTATCCTCCATGGATTGGTTCTCTCTACTCTATTTAAAGACCCCAACGAAGGGTCGAGATCTTGTCTAGGCTCTCTTCGTTAACACACATGGGAAACTGTTGGTTCTTTATTCTCTTTGAAGACCTCAATGCGGGAATAGAGATTCTTTCTAGGCCTCTCTTAGTTAACCAAAATGAAGATATTTAAATAAAGCAGTGGCGAGTAATCTAATCTAAGAACCTAAAGAATGTTGGCGTGAGCTGTCAGTTATTGGAGAAATTGTAGGCAAATTGTTTAGAATCCCTTCATTTAAGGGTCAATCATTATAATAGGCGTAATTTGTGTATAGCCTAGTTTAGCTGCTCTATTTCCGTCTTTGCACTGTTATATAACCATATTCATCTCTGTACAGAAATATATGAATATATATGAGCAATCTTTTGACATGGTATCAGAGCTTAGGGTTGGGTTTGGTTGTAGAGCAAGTCTTAGGGTTTGATCTGCAGCCATGGTGAACCCAACTGATATGGTACAAACTAGCAGCATTGTAAACCCAACTAATGTGGTACAAACTGGCGGCAATTCCACAGATTCTATCCTAGAAGATTTGAAGGCAACAATGACTGAAGTCTTGACCAAAAATCAAACCCAACCCTACTTACTGACCCATGATGCTTCCGCTGCACAAATCGACATTAAGCTGGATGGCACCAAATATGCCCTATGGTCCCAAGTTGTTGAGATGTATATCTCGGGCAAAGACAAATTGGGATATATTAATGGTGATTTTCAGCAACCTGAACCTACAGATCCGACTTTCCGACGATGGCGAACTGAGAATGCAATTGTCAAAGAGTGGCTGATCAATTCTATGGACCCGACCTTGATCAGTAATTTCATTCGCTTCCCAATTGTAAAACTGGTATGGGATTCTATTACTACTACTTATTTTGATGGAGTTGATACTTCACAAGTATATAATCTAAAAAGACAGGTGACTAAAATGGAACAAGCCGGAGGATCCATTGAAAAATATTACAATGATCTTCAAGGCATGTGGAGAGAAATTGATTCTGGCGTCGTAACCCGATGAAATGTACCATTGATATACAAAAATATAATACAATCCCACAAGAAGACAGAGTCTATATTTTTCTTGACGAATTGGACGATCGACTGGACAAGATTCGAAGTGATGTGCTACAAATACGTCATTTTCCTACCATAGAACAGGCATATGCCCATGTTCGACGGGAGGAGATCCGACAGGGGTGATGCTCACGGGTACAGACACTACTGGAGTTGTTATGGCATCAAAATGAATGAAGATAGGACAACAAAAACCACATTATCTTCAGTTATCTAAAAATGGCTCTACGGGTGGTGGAAAATTGAATACCAAAACCAAGGTTCAATTAGAAGGAGGAGGTTGTACTCATCGTGGGAGCATGAAACATACCCGTGAAACGTGTTTCAAGTTACATGGGTACCCAGACTGGTGGAATGAGTACAAGGCCCAAAAAATCGAGATACTGTCTCTAATGAAGGGTCTGGTCTGGCTGCCCTAGTAACTACAACACCTTAGTTATCTCTTACCTCACAAATAGAGTCTTCGAGTGATGAAGCTCATCTCAATGATCAAGGTAACTGTGGTTATACCCTACTTAGTTCTATCTAGAATGGTGACAATGGCTGGATAATTGACTCCGGGGCCACGGATCATATGACATTTAATTCAAATGATTTTATTAAAGTTACCCAACCAAGGCGAACTGATATTGCAAATCCTAATGGGGTTACATATTCAGTTACAGAGGTTGGAACTATTTCCTTATCATCATCTCTTTCTTTATCTAATACCTTATTAGTCACATCCCTCTCAAATAAATTGATGTCTGTAGGACAAGTTACTGAGGAACTAAATTGTGTTGCACTAATGTATCCTACTTTCTGTCACCTTCAGGATATTCTCACCAAAGAGATCATTGGGCGTGGTACTAAGAATGGGGGTTATATTACATGGATGACTTCAGCTCTGGTCAGGCTCATCATTTGCACCACGCAAGCATTAAGGAGAGACAGATTTGGCTATGGCATTGGCGCTTGGGGCATCCGTCATTTGGCTATGTCAATAAGAAATTTCCAAATTACTTTGCGACCTATGGCCTTCTTCACGAAACGTCATGTGCTCAAACACCCAAACAAAATGGAGTTGCCGAAAGGAAGAATCAGCTTATCCTATAAACAACCCGTGCTCTCTTGCTTGGGGCACATGTGCTGAGTAGTTATTGGGATGATGCTATTACCACAACAGTATATCTATTAAACCGTATGCCTTCAAAAGTACTGCAGTTTAAGACCCCTTTGCAGGTTTTTTCTGAACATGTTTCCTTGCCTACTATTTTACTACTTCCACCACGGATCTTTGGTTGTGTCGCCTTTGTCCATCTCCATAAAAATAAATGAACCAAGCTTGATCCGTGTGCTGTTCTGTGTATTTTTGCGGGGTATGTTACACACAAAAAGGGATATCGCTGACACCACCCTACCACCAAGCGTACCACATCACTATGGATGTTACTTTCTTAGAATCAGAAACTTTCTTTCCTTCTTCGGTATCCCCTTCACCTCTTCAGGGGGAGATACAAGATGAAGAGCTGAATGGGTGGACTTGGCAAGGTTTTGAAGACAACCTAGTATAGATGAGTGATGGCAATGAGGTAGTGGTTAGTGAAGAAAGGAGAGATAATCCTGATATTATTCAAGAAGCTGCATCCGAGTTATCTAAACCTGAAAATGAAGAACCTCAAAATGAAGAACCCTACTTCTCAGTACCCGAATACCCTTCTCTTGAGAATACTCCTGAGGTAAGCTCTCCCATTACACGTATTAATGTCTTAGATAACTCTGTTGGTTATACTTTAGCTTTCAGACACAATCGTGGCAAGCCACCACATCGATACTTTCCAGACTCTAAGGAAAGAAGATCAAGATACTCGATTGCTAACTATGTGTCTACTCAAAGATTACCAGAACCACTCAAGGAGTTTGTACATACTACATAGACTGTCCTCACATCATGTCCCTAGCACAGTACAAGAAGCCTTATCAAATCCAAAGTTGTCTCAAGCCATAAAAACAGAAATGGAAGCTCTGGAGAAGAGTAAGACATGGGCTCTTGTTCCATTACCAGAAGGAAAGAAGACCGTAGGGGTACAGATGGGTTTTCTCCATTAAACACAAGGCAGATGGATCCATTGAACGGTACAAGGCGAGACTTGTGGCAAAAGGATATACACAAAAATATGGCATAGACTACCAAGAAACCTTCTCACATGTGGCAAAGCTGAAAACGGTCAGAGTCTTATTATCCCTTACAGCAGATTTGAACTAGCCATTACATCAGTTTAACGTAAAGAATGCATTTCTTCATGGTGATCTAAAGGAGGAAATTTACATGGATATTCCACCAGGATACATGACATCTTCAAAGGTTGAGGTTGTGTGTAAGTTATAAAAGGCACTGTACGGACTAAAACAATCACCTTGTGCATGGTTTGGTCGGTTTAGCTTGGCTATGAGAAATTATAGTTTTACCCAAAGTAATTCAGACCATACTATATTCTTGAAACATCGACTAGGAAAAGTAACAACTCTAATTATATATGTAGATGACATGATCATTACAGAAGATGACATCGAAGAGATCTCTAGACTTCAAGGGCAACTGGCAACTGAATTTGAAATGAAGAATCTCGGAGGACTCAAATATTTTTTGGGAATTAAGGTAACCAGATCGAAACAAAGTATATTTCTTTCTCAAAGGAAATATGTGCTAGATTTATTGTCTGAAGTTGGACCACTAGACTGTAAACCAGCTGATTGTTCAGAATCATAAACTTGGAAAGTATTCAGATCATGTGCCAACAAATAAAGAGAGATATCAAAGAATAGTGGGTAAGCTAATCTATTTATCTCATACCCGCCTAGATATAGCCTATGCTGCAAGCGTAGTGAGTCAATTTATACATTGCCCTAGTGAAGATCATATGGATGCAGTAATTCAGATTCTTCGTTTCCTAAAGTCCTCTCCTGGAAAAGGGCTTATGTTCTCAAAAAATAATCATCTAGACATTGAGGGTTATACAGATGCAGATTGGGCAGGAAATATTTCTGACAAGAAATCCACATCAGGCTACTTCACTTTCGTATAAGGAAATCTTATTACATTGAGAAGCAAGAAACAAAAGGTGGTGGCATTATCCAGTGCTGAAGCTGAGTTCAGAGGAATGGTCAAGGGCATCTGTGAACTCATTTGTCTTAAAAGGTTGCTAACTGAGATTGGCGTTGCTCCTAGTTCCGAAATGGACCTGTTTTGTGACAACAAAGCAGCTATTGATATTGCTCATAACCCAGTCCAACATGACCGTACTAAACATGTGAAAGTGGATAGAAATTTCATCAAACAAAATCTCGAAGAAAAGATAATTCGATTTCCATTTGTTCGGTCTGAAGATCAATTGGCAGACATTCTTATAAAGGCTACTTTCGGCAAAGTCTTCTACAACTCACTTGACAAGTTGCGCATGAAAGATATATATGCATCAACTTGAGAGGGAGTGTTGGCATGAGCTGTCAGTGATTGGAGAAATTGTAGGCAAATTGTTTAGAATCCCTTCATTTAAGGGTCAATCATTATAATAGGCGTAATTTGTGTATAGCCTAGTTTAACTGCTCTATTTCCGTCTTTGAACTGTTATATAACCATATTCATCTCT
>CAIGRF010111928.1:7401-17401 GCA_903798235.1 Fraxinus ornus | reverse complement strand
CTGTTTGATAACAATTAAAATTCAAAATATGGCCGTTATTAGGTCTCACCCGTCTAATAAAAGTCAACAATAACGGCTAGTTTTTCAATTTTAATCTCTACCAAACAGGCTCTAAATTTCAAACTAGAAAGGTAGCCTATGTTTAGGAGAGTCCTACATAAAGACAAGTAGATATTGTAAATTAGTTTGATTACCTCATTCAACATCCTATGCAGCTCATCCCTAGCCTCAACAACACGATCACGATCATTACTATCAACAACGAAGATCAGCCCTTGAGTGTTCTGAAAGTAATGCCTCCACAATGGTCGGATCTACATCAATGGCAAAATTGCAGTGCATCAGATGACAGCTTACTAACATAAACAAACACTGGACTTTTGTTCAGAATCAACCATATTTGGCAATGTATGTTCTATTTCTTAATTATCAAAGACAGCATGTCAAGAAACACATTTACACAAATGCATAATTATGATAGAAATCCAGTAAAACACAAGCATGCAGTGGGTACAGGATGGCCTTTTGATTAGGAATAAATCTATTCGAACATAATTAAACAAGGGTACCAAATGAACAGAAAGAACAATTTCTACAGGGCAGTTGACTTACCGATAGAATACAAGGGTACCAAATGACCATGAAAAAACATCAAAAGCAAAATCGAAAACAAATTTAATAACATAAGACTTAGATCATACTAGTAGACAATGTTCTTCCTATTACTTACTGAAACATTTTAGCAATGGAAGCCACTCGACTTGTTTACAAGCTGAATCGGCACCCTATTTTCTGAAAAATTAAAAAAATAAGGTACATAACATCTTATACCTTGTCTTGACCCCCAACATCCCAGACAGTGAAGCTGATATTCTTGTATTCCACTGTCTCCACATTGAATCCTGGAGAGAAATACAAATAAGTTCTGTAACTAAGAGGGGGTCGTGGCCCATTGTATCTACGTGTGATTGAGAGCACAAATATAACAGCATGCCTAGAATCTTTATGTCAAACATAAAACAACTTGATATCTATTGTCAAAACTGCTAAACAAGACCATAAGTAATTAGTGAAATTGACAGCTTAAAATTGCTGTATTGGTCATAAAAATAAGCCATAAACTCTCAGTCTACCTACGCCCTACAACTATCAGTAGCATAGACGTTGATCTGCTGGCACATGCATAGAGATATTTTTTTCCCCTTTTATTTATTTGTCTACTTTTTGGTTGGGGGCAGTAGCTTATCAAACCTTTTTTAGATCAGGATTTATATATAGTTGCACTAACATTCCAACTTACTAGCTGGAACAGATAGAAATAAAAATGTAGAAAGACAAGCTATGAGAAAAACAAGCGACATCTTCTTTGCCGTTGCTCTTCTCCTCTCTTTCTCTCTCAATTAGTCATGCACGCCACACAGACAAGATGGAACAAAAAGGGCATAAGCCGCATAACAGATGTGTCAAAAAATTTAAAGTATGGAACACACCGAGAAAGTATTTCTCCCATAAAGATCCTTTAATCCCATATTTGAAGTTATTCCATCAATATGGATTACATCGGTTAAAAAGCAGCAGCTAAATATTGTTCTTTTTAAACTAAGAGTTGGACCAAATTAATATGGGATCAAACTTAAAGGATATATATACGAGGGGACATACCAATGGTAGGAATGGTTGTAACTATTTCTCCCAGCTTGAGCTTGTATAATATGGTGGTCTTACCAGCAGCATCAAGACCCACCATTAGAATCCGCATCTCTTTCTTGGCGAACAGACGGCTGAAAAGCTTGGTAAAAGACAACCCCATTTTGTTTGCCTGTTACACCCAAAAATAAAATTCAGATTGACAATGCATTAAAAAAAAAGGAATCCGACTAGCATTGGCAATCTTTCAATGCCGGTAAAGTTTTCTTAGTCTTAAATTCAGGAAATTCAGAAGATCTCTCAAAAGAATAAGTGAAAATAATCCAAATGAGCAACAATGGAAGAATCGGAAGACCCTAATTGCAGAATGACTGCAAGGCCTTCAGATAAAACCCATTCATCCCCAGAAGATCGATTCTTATGGGGATAAGGATTTCAATGCCAACAATTTTTTTATTAAAAATAGAAGAGAATAATTATTTAATGAGACATGTTATAGTTCTCAACCAATCTCAGGATAGCAGCATAGAACTTCACAGCCATGGCTATAGGTGCATCCTTGAAAAAATAATCCAAGGATCAACCAATAGTATTCACCATTCGGTATTCAAGCACAGAAAAAGCTTGTCCGTGTATATAAAGAATTGAGGATCTAATCAGACATTGACTAGCAATGAGCATCCTTCACAAATTTGTTTCTTATTTTCGCTTTTCGTTTTTCCAAACGTAAAAATTTGAAGTTTGCATTTGATTATTTAATTTCTTTATAAAAAATCAAACATATAAGAACTATAGCCGACTTAATCAGGGAGTTGATTCAATAAACTTTAGAAATTCAACTCGTTAATATCAAATTCAATCAAAGACTTGATTAATATAGAAGATCCACAAAACATTCATTAAAACAACGGATTTGACAAAAAAAAAACATTAACTATTTTATCAATTATTTCATTTCCGTTTAGACTAAAAATGACAACAAATAACGACTTAAACGACGTAACACTACAAAAAGAACAAATATAATATCAAATTACAAAAACTGATAAATCAATCAAATTTCAGTCATATAAAAGTAGATCAAGGAATTACAACGTAAATTCGAACAGATAGAAAGCAGATCCAGTCCAAAAATCCGACAAAACCTAAATAGATCCAGATCTACAATTTCCCACACATATTATACGCATATATAGATCATATGGATGCAAAATATATGAGATTGAACGAGGAATTTGATTTCTTACGTGATCAAAAAAATTAAAAAAGGAGGCCGATTTGGGAAGAAGAGAAGGGGCAGATCTTGTTCAAGGCTGCCCTTAGGAGACCGAATATTGTTATAGAAATGCTTTAAACGGGAGATTTTATACCTACATAGACCCTTCTTTGAATTTGAATAAATGTTTTTCTAATTTACTGTTTTTAGTAAATTGTCCTAATAGTCCTTATACTTTTCTATCATTTGCATTTAGGTATAGAAAGTTCCTAGTCTTAGCTATTTCGTCAATATGATGACTCATTTTTATCATCACAACTCACTAGGGCAAACAAAAGCATACTACGACTCACCTATCTCTCCTACATATGATTATGAACCAAAAATCGAGTGAATAAAAATTATATTCCGATACATATTATGGAAATTACAAAAAATCAGGGGTTTAAAGATAACTTTTTAAAAATCAGGTCCAAAGTTTATTTATTCAAAAATCAGGTAATATATTAAAACTCTAACTCTAATTTATTACTCTCAACTCCCTCACCTCTGTCTCTCGCGCCTCATCTTCCCTATCTGCATTCTCTATCTCTAAACCAACCCATTGCCTCCCTCCTGTCACCGTCGCCCGCCGTCATCGCCCAAACCCATCACCACCCTCAATCCATATCGCCGGTCAGAAGGAGCTTGAATTGTGACGAGTTGCGGCAACAAAATACTGTGAGACGGGCTGCGATTTTGAAGGATGGATCTATGGTTTTGAGGGATGGTGGTGGAGGTGGTTTTTGAGGTTTTTTTTTTTGGGGACCTGTGAAGGTGGTTTTTGAGGGTTTTTTTTTTCTCAATGGTGTAGGTGGATCTGGAGATGTTAGTGGTGGATTTTGGCGGTGGTGAGGTGGTGGTCGCAAATGGCTATTGTGTGGCGGTGGTGTCGGAGGGGGGTCACAAGTGGCCGTGGTGGCAGTGGCTATGGTGTGGTGGTGGTGGATCTTGGTGATGGTGATGTTTTGTGCAGCGACTATTTAACTGTGGTGGCGGATCTGGTTGTTTTTGGTTTTGGTGGTGGTGGTTTTGGAAATGATGGTGTCACTACTGGTTGTCGTGGTGTTTGGGTGGTGGTGATGTTGGTTGTGGTGGTTGTCCTGAAGGCTATGGCGATAGTGCGGAGGTGGTGGTGGATCTGATTTGTGTCTGAGGTGTTTTGTGTGGTGGCGTCTGTAGTGGTGGATCGGCGTTTGGAGTGGTGGCCGTGCTTTGTTTGGTGGCTATAGATGGTGGCGGTGTTTTGCGTGGTGGTCGTAGCTGAAGTAGTGTCCGTGGTATGTAACCAAGTATTTGGTTATCTGTGACCAAGTATTTAACTGTGACCAACAAATTTGAAAATATGTGACCAATGAAATTAATCATTTTTTTATCTGTGACCGTAAAAAAATCTGTGATCAATTAATTTGGAAATCTGTGACTGTGTGACCTATAAATTTTGATCTGTGACCAACTAATTTTGAAATCTGTGACCTATAAAGTTTTTGAACTGTGACCGAAAATTGTAAATCTGTGACCAAAATGGTCGTCGGAATCGGAGCAGTCGTCGGAACGGTCGTCGGAGAAGAGTGGTGGTCGGAATGGTCGCCGGAATAGTTCCCGGAGCGGTATGGGTGGTGCATGTGGAATGAGTTAATTATATTATATTAGAATTAAATATTTAATAATAAATTGATTTAATAATTTATTATTTCATAAATAAAAAATAAAAAAACCTGATTTTTGAATTTTCAAATTATAAACCTGATTTTTGAAATGGTGTAAAGTATACACCTTATTTATGAATTTTTCCCTACATATTATTACAATAGGGTACATCAATTTTAAACAATACCTCTTATATAATATTGCTCACTTGTGTTTTCTACATTTTCAACAAAAAATTTGGCTCTTCTAGATCGTTTTGGTACTTCATTTCTTGTTTCAAAAACGTAATTTAACTTCTGTTTGGTGTAGCTGAAAATCAGCATTTTAATATAATTTGATAAAAGCTGATAAAATTTGATTTCACAAAATATGTAGTGAAAATTAATTGTTCACTTTGACTTCGATTTTTAAGCTCACCAAATAGAATTTTATGCTCTCATGCATCATTTACCTAACTTCGAAATTTACTAACAAATATACAAAAGGATTTATTGATTAATATAATAAATCAAAGAGAAAATCCGGGGAGAAATGTCTCATACATAGGACATGTCATGTGAATCCATATTCACTCAATTGATTTTTCATGTTAAACGAATTATGAAATTTTCGATTAAATTATCGTAAAACAATGAAGTCCTTTCCCCTGCATATATCTCTAGGCATATCGCACAAGGTTGATGATTTGTGCTCAAGTTAGAGTAATTTCCAACTCAATTTTTTCCTCAATTTGTCCATTTGTTTCAGTAATTTCTCTGTCATTTCTTGCTATAATTTTTTCATCTTGCTCAATGTTGTGAACATTGGCCTTCATTTCTCTTTTCTTCCCCCATAGAACACTATATAGTCCAACAACAATCAAGAATGCTCCAACAACACTGAATCAACCACAAAAGATAATTTATTAGAATAATTTCACAATGATTTCTAGCTCGTCTATTGATAAAAAAGTAGAGATATACTTACGTTCCAACGTATAATTTTTCTTCGAGTAAAACCCAACTGAGAATGGCTACAATCACAAGCAGCAAAGGGCTAAACACCGAGACATATAGAGGACCTTTCTTTCTAATACACCATGTCATTAGGCAAAATGCCATTGCCGAGCATATTATTCCCTGTAACAAAAAATGGTACTAGTTGATATGATAGTCTAGTCGATAACTTAGTTTGCAAATTTCATTGGATTGTACTATGGAGACATAGCACAATACATAAGGGTGTCCATACTGGAGTCAAACTCGAATTAGAGTTAATTTCAGAATTGGTCACTGAAATTTGTGCAAAAACTCAAAAACTTGCATTAGATATCGTACCGAGTAGATGGAAGAAACAAGCCTAATGGGTTGGCTTAATGACCAAGCTGATAAGTTATGGTCGAAACCAAATGCAAAAATCACACATTGAACACTTGCCATTGTGCACATTATTGCTGAGCTTGAGTATGGAGCCCCATATCGCTGACACACTCTCGTCTGCATAACAACAATAACTAAAAATTACTTATAATCCATCTTTACATACCCTATTTCATGAGTTCATTTTATTAAGTTCTTGTTTGGTTTTACTTAAAATCAAAGTTTTAGTAGATTTTTTTTAAAAAAAGTTGATGAAATATGTTGTAAAAAGATTAATAAAAATTGTGAGTTCAGGAGGGATTGAAAATGAGTTTGAGAAAAATGAATTTAAAAAATGAGGGCCAAACAGGAGCTAAATCTCGATTCCCAAAAAGTAACTATTTTTACTCGAGATAATCGGATGGTGCACGTTCACAGTAATTGACATGGTAAAATATTTGATCGAATATTCTCGTCTAGATAAAATTAAGATGGTGCACCTATGAGCACGTGCAAAATACTCGAGGATATCATGTTATAGTGTTAATGATGTCCAATATTATGTATTATATTGTACGGTTGTATCGAATACGAGAAAGAGAGAATGAAGTGCTTACTTGGATGATTAACCAAATAGCCCAAGAAATAGCACTAACAAGGAGAAGAAAAGGGCCCAAAATCAAATTAACATGGTTGATTGAATCCTTGGTTCCTGTCTTCTCTGCATATTTCCAATGAACACTCGATTGACCTATATTCACCACATGTCCATGGTAAAATGACAACATTAATGCACCACCAACACAAATTAGGGTACCCAACACCTTGGCTTGACCTCCCTTTGTCCTCAGTCCCAACCTTTCTAGCCTGCCAAACATATACGTACACACGTATATCAAGATAGGTACGAGATACTGTTATTATCATTTACACAAAACAGTCGATCCGTAATATATACTTAAAAAAATGTCAAAGTCCAAGATAGGGATTGAATATATGTATTGGAGAATCCCATTACACCTTATTAAATACATGCTAGACTCCACATTAATGAAAAGAGGTCGGTTGATTTCGACATAAGAACTGATAAATCTTATTGTATTTGATCTCTTATTCATACGCAGTCGATATGAATAGTCGGGAAATTTTATATTTAGTGACGAATGAAATAAGAGGGAGTGTAAATACATTACCCAAAAGGAATAGCCATGACAAATGTGACTGCAGGATTTATGTTTGTCAACGCACATGCAATGGTTGGAGTGGAATTCTTCAGTCCAACAAAATATGTGATCTGATTCATTGTGACCCTGCAATTTGTATATAGAGAGAGCTTTAGAATTATTGTCATCAACATAGCCATCACGTGTCGAGTCGAATTGACCACGAGATATAGCTGTTCCGCTCGATCGCCATGGCTACTTCAACATTTGTACATATTAAGGTAGCAAATATACCCCTAGATCTACTTACCCGAATATGGAACATAGGAATATTTGGAAAAAGATTGATAGTGTCATTCGAGGTCTTGTTTTCCTGTCCAGATTAATTGTGTTATTTATGTATGTATGCAAGTTACAAGTGCCGTGTACAAGACGAATACGATGATCATAAAAAAAAAGGGAATGATATTTCATGCTATGGCTTGTAACGAATAATGCATAAAAGTCACGTGAATGGTATGTTTTTCAAGGCCAAGGCAAAGCCCACTTAATTGATTAATTTCCATACGAACTGCGTGCATTATGGGAACATGTATATTAAAAAAAAAAAAATATTGACAAATATACAATTTATGCTAGTTCACGCATAGTTACCTCTCCAAGAAATAAGCGAACGGGGCGAGGCATACGGAGGCAAATATTTGTCGATAAGCAACATGAACATAAGGGTTCATACCAGAATCCATGGCAAGCTTCGATAAGATGTTCATCCCGGCATACCCTAATTGCACAATAGCCATAGCCAAGAAAGGCAAGAATTTTCCTCCAACCATTTTCAAATTTCTCCGGCTCAACTCCTCCGAACACAAGAACTTACGCCGCCGAAAAGAAATCGAGAGATTTTGTGTGAGAAGAATGTAGAGCAAGAACACAAATTTATAACTGATGATGACATATAGCAAAAGAAAGCTATCGAAGAAGTAACCCTCCTCTCCCTCATGGAAAATCAGGTGGGGAGACAAACTATCAAGAAAACAGCCAAAATTTCTTGGAATGCATGAATTTCATGCATGCCATTTTTACTTTCCGTTAAAAGCATTTGGTGTTTTCCAGAGGGAAAAAAATAAAAGACAACTTGAAGTGAACAAATTGAAGAGGTTCATATATAGGATGGACAAAGGACTTGGGAGGTGATCAATTTTTGTGGGCCCTCATAGAGGTCAGGTCACAACTTACACTTAAAAGTGATTTAAAATGCACTAGATGCCAATATTTTCTGAGGGGAATTTGAGGTTTTTTAGTCTTTGTTTTATATTTAATATGAGGAATGAATTTCAAATTTAGAGTAAAATAATAACTCGTATTGTAGTTTATATTTAATATGTGACATTGCACGCAATGTACATATATGTATGCACACGTCATGAGTATGTTGTGAAGGATCATTTGTCATTCAAGATAATACTTTCGGTTCAATATATGTACGTGTAGAAAATACCATAACAATATTTGATCGAAGTGACCAATTATAGTTGCAACAATAACACGTCATTAATTTTTATTCTTAATAAATTCAAGACTGGTTTTGTAATAATTTCTTTTATATGGTTAATTGTTGTCGTTTAGCTTTAAAGGCCATGATGACACGTCATATCAAAGAAAACATAACATTGATTTTTCGTATTACAAGAATCCACAGGAGCGATGTGCTGAAATCATCCTCGAAACCTTTTTTGTGTCTTCGCTGATGCACGAGCGGGTTAGTCACTATGTGGATTGGATATTTTGCCTCGAGTTGGAGCCCCTCCATTTGTCATATTTATAACTTGTTTGGGAGAGATTTTTTTTTTTTTTTGGGAGAATTCATAGTTAAAAACAAGAAAAAAAATTAAAATTTCATAAAATGTGGGTTAAAAATTATCTTGAAATAAAATGATTTCTAAAAAATATCTCCCAAACAAGCTCTTAACATAATAAAATTCCCTTACTCTACATCTTGTCACCCTTAACTATTAGTAAAGCCCAAAACACTTCTGCAACCATGTATCCTTGGCTTACACTCTACAAGGTTAGATAAATAGGCACGTATATATTGAGTTAACGAACTAACAAATTTGTTTAGAGTATCTTGTACTTTTGGTAAAGAAAAAAGCACTTTTTTGAACAAAAACTAAGCTCTTAGAATCGTCAAGAGCTCAATATTTTGTGGTCACGTCATACAGGCCCATAGTGGGCTTACAATTGGAATTAGGGAAAAATTCATAGTTAAGGTGTATTCTTTACCTGAATTCAAAAGTAAGGTAAATAGTTTAAAAGTTCAAAAATCAGGTATAAATTTAATTAATTAAATTTTTTTTTTTTTTTGGGGGAGAATTCATAGTTAAAAGCAAGAAAAAAAATTAAAATTTCATAAAATGTGGGTTAAAAATTATCTTGAAATAAAATGATTTCTAAAAAATATCTCCCAAACAAGCTCTTAACATAATAAAATTCCCATACTCTACATCTTGTCACCCTTAACTATTAGTAAAGCCCAAAACACTTCTGCAACCATGTATCCTTGGCTTACACTCTACAAGGTTAGATAAATAGGCACGTATATTTTGAGTTAACGAACTAACAAATTTGTTTAGAGTATCTTGTACTTTTGGTAAAGAAAAAAGCACTTTTTTGAACAAAAACTAAGCTCTTAGAATCGTCAAGAGCTCAATATTTTGTGGTCACGTCATACAGGCCCATAGTGGGCTTACAATTGGAATTAGGGAAAAATTCATAGTTAAGGTGTATTCTTTACCTGAATTCAAAAGTAAGGTAAATAGTTTAAAAGTTCAAAAATCAGGTATAAATTTAATTAATTAAAAATATTTATTAAATAAAGATAATAAAACCACAATTCATAATTATAAGTCACATATTTATTTACTGGTCACATATCGCAATTTTTTTTT
>CAIGRF010111900.1:4046-18953 GCA_903798235.1 Fraxinus ornus | reverse complement strand
ATCTCTACCCAAATTAGTGCACATTACAAGGATGTTTCCTTAAAGTAGTTGTGGCTTTAAGAATTTGACATATCTTTTAGTTAATGGATGTGACATTTTAAGGTACTTATTCTCACCTTCAATGGCGAACTTGCTTGTGGCTCTAGAAACTTTAGAGGTCTATGAATGTCAAGAAATGGAAGAGATTGTTGGAAGAGAGAAAGAAGGCACCTCAGATATTGATATGGCCGAAGAAGGTATGACAAGAAGAATCGTGTTTCCTAAGTTGAGCAGTTTAGAACTTTTATCTCTCGATAGATTCAAAATGTTTTGCTCTGAAAACTACGAACTCGTGTTCCCTTCACTCCATAAATTGGCCATCCTGTATTGTCCTGTGATGACAAAATTTTGTTCCGGACATCTAAATGCACCAGAGCTCAAGGAAATACAGATAGGAGAGGGCCAATATGTGGATATTTCCAATTTCGTTGATGACTCAGGTATACATATTTATGTTCTGATCTCCATTTTACATCATCTATATGCTATAATTGCTTACACATTATTTATTAATGTAAGAATACTTAGCAAATTAGTACGTTCTGTCAGGCTTACTGGAAGAGGAGGAATAAATTTTTAGAGCAAAGGCACATGGTGATGGAATTATGAACCTCCCTTGGTGTATAAATTTTTTTTTATAGAAGTTATACAGACAACACACATATGGTGGGGTCCACACAATTTTTTTTTTTTTTAATACATGTGGGGCCCGGCCCCTTGTGAGAGGCCTTACGGGCCCCCTGTTAAAATTCTTCTGGCAATGAAGAATAATTTTGGAATTATTTCTCATCTATTTTAAATTATTTGTACTCATCCATGTATTAAGTATCCTTTCTCTTATTTGATTGACTTGAGTCCATTTCGATAGGACGTGGAGATCGATTTGATAAAGTTAGGGTAAATTTTGAGAAAAATGAAAGTGTAAAGATTTTGACTACGTACAATGATGTTCATGTGCTCAATTAAAGTGTGAAGATTTGATTAAATTGTACTGAGAGAACAATTGACTAACATATTTCTACATTACTCTAAATAATATCTATGGGAAAAATAAAAATAGAAAGTAATAGTGCCAAACAAAAAACAAGCAACAGTGTTAGGACATTATTGTTATTATTGATATTTTTTAAATTTTTGCGACTAAGTGACTTCGATCGCCTTGTGATGATATGAGTTATGCGTTTTTGTTGAAAAACGTGAATATAAATAATTTATATTTTTATCGAGAATTGATTTGTCCTAGTTAGTAGCGTTTTATTCTAATGAGGATTTAGGGTAAAAGATTCTACTCGGGGTACATGATTTGCCTTGATCTTGGCAAATGTTCCGTTCTACATTAGTATTTAAGTATATATACTTTGGAGTGTATTGGATATGGTCGTGTAGATTAATTATTATAGAATGACAACACACATAAATTAATATACACTTGATTGTCGTGAGTCACTTAAATTCATTAAGAGCGGTTGCTATTCTGAAAGTGACGCTCTTCGATATGTCACTGATTGAGATCAAATTACATGATGAAATACCTCAGTGCATTGAGATATGTCGGGAGCTGACATGAATCGAAGTAGTAATTACATATTCACGTTTGGAATTCGTCACCCTGTTAGATGGATTAATGAGTACGCGCAAATTTTTTTTTAGAAAGCAGTTTAAATCTGGTTCTACGATGCGTGAATCATTATTTTGTGATTGTATGACGAATAAACCGTTTCAATTAAAAAAAAAAAAAAAAAAAAAAAAAAAAAAAAAAAAAAGGGAGCTTAACTGAGAAAATAATTAAAATGGTGAACAGTCATTTTAGCCTGAATGTAATTATTCAACGTTCAATGGAATAAGACAAAGATGACAAGACATGAAAATCTTCACCTCCACCTTATGTTATTCGGTTGACGGTGCAAAATGATATATATATTTTTTTAATAAAAAATAAAAAAAGAATATACATTTTAATCTACCCAATACTGTTTACCTCCTATTATCAATTTAAGTTTATGCTAGATTTTTATACAAGTCTAATACGAATATACGATGCGTCAAACGCATGCATAAACTGGATTGAAATCACTCACTCAAAAAAGAAAAAGTATAACACGCATCGTGTTTTAACATAATAACATTTTCCGGGTTGCAATAAAAAATGATATTTTGATTAAAAAAACTTATAAATAACATTTACAGTGAATTAATTCTCTTTAAGGGCGTATTAGGTATAGCTCAAAATCCAATTAAAATTGAAAATATAGCCGTTATTGGATCTCACTCGTCTGATAAAAGTCAACAATGACGATTAATTTTTCAATTTTAATCCAATTCTAAACACCCTCTAGAGGTAATAAGACCAAGATCCATTTCATTCGGCAAATCAATCACCTTTACATGGTGAATTTCATTGTCATAATTATTGTTATCATTATCTATAAACCATCATTAATATTTTCAAAGATCATTTCTTACTATTTCATTTGTATTTATTCAAAAGGTTTGGTGGGTGATAATTACATTTAATAGTAATCAAGATTTCTTGATTAATGCCAAATGGCATTATTTTATTTTTAGGTAGATGCTAAATCCAGTAGTAGATCCTACTTAATAGAATAGGGCCCACTTGAGGCTAATGTTGTTTAATCAGTTAATTAAATTTTTTAAATCCACTTGATTAATTGTTAATTTGTGGAATTGCCTGATTAATTGGGATTCTTTGTTGAAAAGCTTGGTTTACCGGTTAATAATTTATTGTTTTTGACAATATTCCATTGATACTTAATGCTTAGTTTTATGGTATTTGTTACAATTGAATATATTCATGAATAATTCCATTTCACCGGAAAAATTTCACCAAAAATCTCACATGGAGGTGGGTCCCACTGTGAATAAAATATTGCAAAAAATTCGAGGTCCACCTATATGATTTCTTATTTGTTGATTTTCTTATCTTCTCAAATATAGGAACATTAAATGGGGTGAGCGTGAGTGTTGGCTCACACTCGGAACGTCTCAAGAAAGTTGGGCGTGACTCGCCCGACGAGCTCATCCCTTGGTGGGATTGGCTCATGGGCCACTTGCTCCAAAATTGCACTTTTTAGTTAAAATAGGAACCTACAAACTATTTGCACATGTTATTTGATGCTTGATAACTAAGCAGACCGGTGCATCCCGGTTCACCCCTACTCAAATGCATATGCCAAAATGTGTCTTTTGTTCTTAGGCATAGGTATAGGGTAACTAAACAGACTACAGAGTTGGCTAGTTTTGTATTTTTGCAATTCTGTGACTAGTAACATTCTTAAATGCACTTCTTGGTTCTGTCCGAACAAAAAAGCTCTGTTTTCTTTTTTACCCTAAATAAATAAAGGGTATGAATAATATAATACATAATTAATAAATAATATTATCATATAAAAGTCGTTTGTGATTTTAAAGTTAGACAGTTTCGATCACATCGAGACCCAAATTTAGAGCTTAACAAGTAAATGACAAAATACTTCACTTCTGAAGATTAAGAGAAAAGTTTCGATGAGATGGTTCTACGTGCACATGTGTGACACGATCGTCCACTTAAATCACGATACTTCAAACCTTGAATCATTCAACGACGACAGAAAGAGGGGAGGAATAAAGTAATACTAGTTCTTGCGGCTTTGAGTTTTTGGAAGTTGGAGATTGAATAATTTTTGTAGAATTATTTGCCATTTTATGACTCAATAAGTAGAAATAATGAGATCAAAATTAGCTTTCACTTTTTCCTACTTCACTTTTATCCTCATTTTATATATTTCTTTATTTCTTTATTTTCACTTTTCTATTTATTCAAGTTACTCAGAGCATTATCTTGGTATAACCGTTACTAGGTACATTTTGGGACATCATTGATCCATGGACTGTTTGTAACACATTTTTCAGACAAGATAGAAATTGCTTTTGTTTATATGAAAAATTATAGGGAGAAATTACGGTTAACCTTTTTTAATTTTTTCATCTCCGATATTGAGGTGTCTCGATTTGAATGACTCGATGTCTATGGACTGTGGTGTTATGATTTTAGTGAATAATTCTATCTCGTGTTGATGCAATAAAAAAAAGTAGATTCCATGGAAATTTGGGATCGATGTCGAAAAAATAATTTTTCGGAGTATTCGTTTCGGAGAATTTTGTTTTTCTGGATAATTCGAAAATATTTTTTTTTTATTTTCTCGATAATTTTCTTACTTTTAATTTGTCATAAGATTTTAATTCTATTAAGAATTAATCATTATCTTCAATTTTTAAAATTATCTAAAGTTATTGTTATCTAAGAGTTTAATTGTTATTCATTTTTTTTTGTTGGAAGTTTATACAATTAGTTAAATTTGAATTTAATAAAAAGTCTTGAGCAATTTCTCAAAATTACTCAATTTCTTGATATTATATATATATTCTTTTTTTATATCTGTTACTACCTTATCATAATCATCACAAAAATGTCAGCTTTATTTTTACTGTATATTCTGAAAAGACAAAGCTTCAGTTCATTCCCTAGACAGACCCCTACAAAAATGATCGAAGGAATCTCTCTCTTTCAAGGCTCATAATAATATTGTTTTATAGCTCTTGACCCCCTTTAAAATCATAAAACCTCCTCATTACAGCTGTCTTTACATATATGCATGTGTACATACCAGTGTTTGTTTAGATGACTTTATGTGCCTAAACGTGAAAATGTGTGAATGTCAGACCTTGGTTAAGCCCAAAGGTAATAGTTTTGTGTATTTGATTATGGATGTGTAGTTTTTCTTGAGTAGTTTGCAAAAAGTTTGGAATTTTAATGGCAAGTGTTGAAGATATTTTTCAATTTCAGTTGGTTGGTTGTGGGAAATTTTGTTTTGGCAGGATTCTCAAGGGTCAAAGCCTGAAATTTGGTTAGAAATCTTTGTCTTATTATAGCTCTTCTGTTATTGGCTTTGATAGAGTGGATTTATTATACACAGAGATCAAGGGTTTGAACACAATCCAACTTGGTGGAATTGATGTACCTCTGTTTGGGTTTTTTACAAGGACAAACTGATATTCTTGGAGAATTTTCTTCATAATTGGGTTATTTTGGGCATAAAAAATTCCCCGTTGAACTGGTAAAAATATAGAAAATTTGCAGAATTTTTGGGGCTAACAGGGAGATTCTTGAAGTAGCATATAAGGGTAGTTTTATTTCATCCGATGTCGGGGGCTCCAAGGGAAAGATCAGCAAACGTTGCTGATTCCCAGCCTAGGCATGCTGGATGCAAGGCATTGAGGTTAAAGAATGGGCAAAGGCTCGTGTCAAAGACTTTGATGACGGTGGAGGAGTCAGTAAAGGACGAAGGGGTCCAATTAGATAAGAATAGACCGATTGTTGTCTCAAGATTATCTAATCCAACACATTCTGTTAGTGTTCCTTCAGTGCTCCGACGACATGAGTTGGCATTGCATTCAAATTCGTCACTCAGTGCATCGTGTTCTTCTGATGCCTCTGCTGATTCATTTCGTAGTCGGGCCTCCACTGGTAGGATGTACAGAGCAAGCAGCACATCTGGTTGGAGGAAGCAGTTGGGTTCAAAGGCAAAGATTGTTGTTCCAAATGGCGTCCCAGAACCTTTACCTGATGAAGTACAGGCTAAAAGGAGATGTGCTTGGGTCACAGCTCATACTGGTGAGTTTCATTTTGTACAATTCTGGACTGGTATGATTGTCTTTCTTGACATATTTCAAATCATTTTTATGTCTGTTTTATTGTTATTTGATGGGTTACCATGTATTTGTTTTAGGACTGTGCATATGATTCTAACCATAATAGTGTTCTGTTTTGCTAACATTACCTATGTTATGTGACTTTTGAATGCTGTTTATAGGAAAATGAAAGAAAACATAGTAGATTTCATAAGATTTACTGACAATTCACTTTCTAAACTAAGTTTCCTTATTAGATTATCTTTTGAATATATTCTGAAGGAGACCTTTTACTTCCAAGATTTTGCAGATTTTTTAGGCACGATGCTTCAAAACTATTTGTTTGTTCTAAACTTTGAGGTTAGCAGAACGTCGTATGGTTTTACATGGCATTTACTTTCTGCCTCTCTATTACCCTAATTCGAATCCTGAATTCTAGAGTAGAATTTCGTGTTTTCTGTTTGAGTTTATTGACTTTGTTGTGTAGTATGCTTTTTCATGGTAAAAAACAGGAAATAAGCTGCCAGTGCTTGGATTTAAGATACAAACAATCATATTAATTGGTGATTATCATTTCATTTTGTTGGTGTGATGATGAGGTGTTCCATTATTTCCATCAATATAACAGAAGTTTTAACATAAAATTATTTGAGTACCTTCCACTGTAATTTCCACCCACTTGAGGCCACATTTTGAGAGGCAAAGTTGACTACTAAGTTTCCCTAACCCAATTTCTGCAAGTCTTACGAGCTTTTTCATTTCTAAACCAGATCCATCTTATGTAACTTTTCATGACGAAGAATGGGGAGTTCCAGCACATGATGACAAGTGAGTAGATCATTTCACGCAACACCCTTCCACAAAATAGGGCAACTTATGTTACTCTTTGGGAACTTTTCCTGGTTTTACTTTATATTTTTGGCATTTTGTAGTAAATTGTTCGAGTTTCTTGTTCTTTGTGGGGCTTTGGCTGAACTCACATGGCCCGCCATTCTCAGCAAAAGGCACATATTTAGGTATCACATCTATAACATCTTTTCGTATTATCTAATTTAATGAAATTTCTTGGCAAAGGGGCAGAAATTTAGTTGGCATATTGTAAAATTTCAAACTGGGTATTGTTTCTAAGGGTATCTGGCTAATATTGTTGCTGCTTTGCTTCAATGACCTCTTCTCTTGTTTCCACTTGATTTTTTTGGCACAGGGAAGTATTTGCTGATTTTGATCCAATTGCTGTTGCAAAAATGAATGAGAAGAAGATAATAGCACCTGGAAGCCCCGGACAATCTCTTCTATCAGAGCCTAAACTACGTGCAATTATTGACAATGCACACCAAGTATCCAAGGTAGATTCTCAAGAGTTCATATTGTTAACCTTAAAAGATGGGTAATTCACGTCTTTTGGATAGAGACGTGTATAGCTCTTTATGATATTAGCTGCATGCATTAACGTCGTCTGTAACATCAAACTATCATAACTAGGTCTCGACTCCTGTCTGAGGCTTTTAAGTATTTCTAACTGACAATAACCAAACTGGAGTCCTAAACTTTACTTCTGACTCTACGGAATTGTTGAAAGAGTCTGTTGAACGGTGAATGTATTATCATGAAATCCAAGCACTGAGTGATCTGTTGACAGATCGACATTGGTACGACTTTTATATGTACTGATGATTCCGGATATACCAAACTATCAATTTTTTTTTTTCTCCCTCTTATGGACCACTTATGACTTCCACTATATCTGCTGAAGACAAGGGGGGAAGTTAATTGATTAATTGATCAGGTAGATTAGGTGGGAAGTAACTTATTGATGGTCCTGACCATCTCCAATTTGTTTGACATTTCATTATATGCAGCTGGCTTTAATATTTTACTATTCATTTAGCCAACTTATATTTTTAAAAGTGTCGCCACTCGCCAGCTTGCTAGTTAGGTAAGTTCTTCATTAGCCACTGATCTCATCATCTCACTATAGTAATTGTTGCAAGTACGACTGACTTTTTGCAGATTTTGATAAATTAGGTGATCGATGAATTTGGATCGTTCGATAAGTACATTTGGGGCTTCGTGAAATGCAAGCCTATAGTTGGCAGATTCCGTTATCCTCGCCAGGTTCCAGTTAGGACCTCCAAAGCTGATATGATAAGCAAAGACCTAGTCAGACGAGGTTTCAGGAGCGTGGGTCCTACAGTTGTGTACTCATTTATGCAGGCTGCTGGTATAACAAATGACCATTTAATTAGTTGCTTTAGATTCCATGACTGTGATGCTGCTGAAGTGGAGGAAGGTGGCATCAAGGAGAAAGCCAACTCAGAGATGGAACTTGAGATTTGTGGACTGGTCGATGAATTGAATTTCCCTTCAGAATAACTCGTCGTTTTAGGGGCAGGCTATCCTGTTCTGTGATCCAAATTCTGTATCTAGCAGCATGGCTATTGTATATGTATGGAGGATTTTTATGCAACATGCACACCTAGAAATGTAGATATATGTATGAAAATGAGTTTAGCCAAGTACAGAGACCGAAAACGCGGCGGGGTGTTGCAATATTTCTCGATGGCCTGCCTCAGTCCGTAGGCCGTCTCAAGGTAGGTCGTGCCAAGCTCAGGCCAACTTTGAAGGTGGGCCGGCTTAGTTCCCGCAAAATCCACGGGACAACTGAAGGTTAAATTGACCAATCGGCACCAGCTTTGTAAGGCAACAATGGTTGCTTTTGTGACAGCTTTTAAGGGTTCTTCTGTCCAAAGCAAGATCATCAATCCGTGGGGCTGTTGTTTCTCTTTGGACATGTAGATTGTGACAAATGGTTTGATTGTCTCTAAATTTTTGAGTGTAAAATATATAAACATGGTATCAGAACAACCCTCCTGTTAAGTTGTGATCGTTGAGTTCAAAACCAACTCAAGGATATCGACAAGTCATGTAAAGGTGAAGATGATGTTAAGTCATTATGTCCTTTATGTTCTCGATTACACGTGATGCAACTAAATGGAGTCAAAATAATGAGGGGGAGCCAACTCAAAGAGTCCATTCTCAATTTAGATTGAAGGAAATGCTAATAATTCCTGGTCAGCCATATGACGATGAATTCTTAAACCACCATCCAAGTATCTTGAATTTAAGTTCAAATGCCAGTCCATTGTGAAATTTAACGAGAAAAATGATTGATTGATATGCACATGAAGAAATTTAACATTTGAGATGAAATTATACTAAAAATTTAAACCTTAGCAACGAGTCAAATGTGAGGTTGTTTTAGATAAATGATTTTTGTGAAAGTGATCGAGTTTCCACTACTATATTATGATTAGTGTGTTTAGAGGAGTAAGAGGTCCCCGACTTATATCATGTATCAACATCGGAAAATTAAAAATTTATGTTGCATTTTAGTCTATTTACGAGAAAAACGGTCTGGATTTTGTAGAATCCTGCATACAGAAACAAATCCCCGTCAACCTTGAAGATAAGTCTAACAAGGTGCCAGCATTAATTATCGACACATCCCGTCTTCAACAATCAAATTGTTAATCACAAGAATATGCATATATCAATCATGTTACATATACTGATATACATCCCGTTTTACATTGTTTTTGACATTATGCCACCTATTCATACATGATTGGACAGTTTACACTTTCTGCCCAACACTTCTTAAATTTTCACATGAGGTAAAACAAGATGTAACGCATGGAATGTACACTTGAGCATAATTCTATGCATGTATACAATCACATGAAGTTAACCCACTGCGCTCAAAATTTCACTTTAGAATGTCCTAAAAATTCGTTGAATCTCTTGCTCATGAGCAGTAACTAACTCCAGCATCAGAGGAGCAATAGATTATCCACGTACATTTACATTCAGTTGGTAGCATTATGCTGTTTATAATTCTCCTTTTGCAGGCAATATCTAATTGTTTTGCAACTACCATAATAACAACGAAATACGGCAACTTCAAACTTTTCAATTGAATTATAATCCCGTTATCATTAATCATACAATAGCAAATCGATCCAGACTACAGCATTCAAATAAAATGGAATTGATTCTGAAAATCCATCCCAAAAATGTATTGCTTAAGCTTTCATACAAACAATATACTTTCAAGACAAAATGGAGAACCACTTAATCTGCCACTCTTCCAGTTTCTTTCGCAAGATAAATAGGGAGAACACGAGGAAGAGGGAGAAAAAGAAGACAGAACCATTTGAGGGGCCAAGGGGAAAAATGGAAACCGATATTTCCTCAAGCCTTTGTAATGACTTCCTCCCTAAGCTCCCCAAATCAATAATTACTGAAAAAATATATGCAACTGATAAATCAGGCTTTCTCACCAGGAAGAGAGGGCTTTTGCCGACTATTCCATCATATCCTAAAGGGTTGGTTTCCAGAGCTACTTCCGTTGAGCTTTGCCTTCTTTCTTTTTGCATTTTTTGTTGCAATTTCTTGGAATAGATTTGGTCCATCGAAGCTTAATTTGGAGCTCCTGACCTTCTTCCTTTTCCCGAGGTCATATTCTTCATCCCTGTTGATAGAAATGGGTGCCATGAATAAATTAAACAGATATATTTCTGGGGAATTTATCAGAAGCAAGGATTATGATAGCCTAAGCTGCACCAAACAATTTAAATTCCACATAGCAACCTTCACTTGAATTCCAAAACATTATTAAGGTAAGGTAAGCACCCACAGGCAAACTATGATTGAATGTGGGAATACACAATTGCTATTGACCAACTCGGAGTTGCATATTATTCCCTTCATAAAAATAAATAACGAAGAGTAATATAGACAAAAAAATCTTCCCCCAGTTCCAGTTTATTGAGACCGAGGATGGAAATCGTTGCTTCCATTCAGTAGTAAAGGGATTGCATGCTGTATGGAGTATTTTTTTTAAAAAGAATGTGATGAATTAAGAGTTGGGCTCCCGATTACAACGAACCAGCACACATTTTCTTTCATCAAATCATATTCAACAAACTATGTACTAATTTGATTTTGCTACAATGGACACTTACCATTCATCCCCGATGTAACCAATGCGTACGGTGTCCAGTCCCTTTGATTCTGTTATCCCAGATGGAGGGATGTCTATGTCATCCCAGCGTGCAACTGCTCTCAGGCAAACAAAAATAAAAAGAAAATCAATGATTGGTTATTGGTGATTCCTGCAGTTTCAAAATCACAAGATAACCACACGAGACTTGTAGGATACTTGCCATAAACAGTAACTACTAACCAGTCGTTTCCTCTAATCCTCTGGTGAGCATGTTCATTATCCCATTCTCTGTCGATTTTTTTCTGTTACCTCCTGAACAATTGGATCCTTGGGCAGTAGACTGCTTCCCATCTGAGGTAGATTGAAAACCTTTTTGCAGTTGCTTGTCAGTTGAAAGCACGGCTTCATTCTGACCAACTCTCATTATAAACTCATCATTGCTAGCACCCCTTGATATGTTACCATTGTCAGTAAATTTTTGCACACCTAACTTTTTAGAGCCACAATCAGCTTCCTTCCTTTTAGAGAGCGTAAAATGTCCAATGGAAACAGATAATGATTGGTCAGAAGTGGATGGTCCTATATCTGATAGGTTATTCCCATCCGACAAATGCTCTTGACCAGCATTCTTATTCTGCACAGAGAGATGTTTTCTCCGCTTGTGTTTCTTCTTTTGCAGGCGAAAGGCCGCACCAAATATGATGTTAGAGCTGAGTTGCATGTTGGCAACCTGACACCTGAAGGGCCTGCTTTTCAATTTGTGTAAAGACTTTTTCTTATTTGCTTTCCTGATCGACAAGTATTCAGAGGTGACTAGTAACCCAGATAATGATTCAGATTCAACGCCTATCGTTCTCTGCCTAATATCATGAGCTTCTGTAGCAACTGAATCACAACGCTTCTCATGAGAACCCCCAACCTAGATATATAATATTGTTAGTCTACTCTGGAGGAGAGAATGAACACATGAATTCAGCATAAAAATGATTTGTGAAACCCAATGCATGAAGACAAGGCTTCTACCTGACTCCCTTTAATGCTGATTTGCTTTGACGACTTCACACAGCTAATTTTCTTTGATGCTTCCTCAGGTGTTTCCAGGGACATAGCCTTGCTGTCACACTGAAACTGTAAAAAGTGGGTATAAAGAGGGTAAGTAAGGACATAACAGTGTCTGCAAGAAAAGAGGGAAAATTTGTGTTGAGTAAAGAATAAAAGGGAAGACAGTCATGTCATACTCGACTAATACGACCAAATACCGTTTCAGATTTAGTGTCACTTGTATTGCACACATTTCCAGATACTGCAAATGCACTGCTATTTGATGGCTTGATGACTGGGTTGCTTAGATCTTCCTTGCCACTTGTGTCCTGGTTGGATGGTATGACAACAGAATCACTCAATTCTTTCTTGTCAATAGAATCCAGGTGTCCATTGCAGTCAGATGGTACCATACTAGATTCATTCAAATCCTTATGGAGACAGCTGCCCATATCGTAGACAGCTGAAGAAAGTTTACGTGCTAGATGGTTTCCAGCTATTGTATTCACACCAGAAAAGCCCTTTACTGAATCCCTAGCTGATGGAACTACCGATAAAGATTCTGACAAAGGAGACGAGCACTCAATAGCCATTGAGCCATTTACTTTTTGAAAAGAGCTCTCCATCATTGGAGTCTTCTTCGTAGTATTGGTGTTCAGTGAATCTCTATGTGCTACAGTTTTCGAAATTGCTACCTTTCCCAAGGCATTCATTACCACATTTTCTTTCTGGACGACTTCAGGTTTCTTGGAAGCAAAATTTTTCCTATCCCCAACATAAAATAACATGTATGCCTTCTGCTGAAGAACTTTCCTTTCATTAACCTGGACAACCTGTTAAATGCCATAGTTACTCAATGAGAAAGTCATTGAGTGGAACAGAAAAGGTCTCACAAAATGTAATATTCACAAGCTGGAGAAGATTCTAAACCATTATGTATCATGGATAAAATTGAAGCTGATCAAAACATGAATGTAACTTGAACGAACATAAATATTGGATAAAACAGCAAATATTATTTTCTTTTACCTGATTATCATCAAGAGAATACCACATGCCACTTGATGTGCGAACAAAGCAGTAGTAGTGCCCAGAATGAGTACTCCAACCAGCATGAACCAGAACACCATATAGTGTGTATTTTAGATCCCCATCCTGCAATGTATTGGAAGAATAATTATTAAATTGAAGAGAACAAGTTTCAGTAAACTCAAGCAACTAACGGGTGTCAAGCAGGATGTCAGATAAGGACCCACCAGACATGATGGATTTATTTAGCATAGCTGACAGTATATTTACTGGAAACACTTATTTTGCACTCATTACAGAACCCTGAAACGCTAGGATGGTTTTTATTACCAGATGAACAGAAGTATTACTAAAAGAAGTCAATTTGTATTTCAGCTACAAGCAGTGGTAGAATATTGACTCAAAACATTCAAATCCACATTTTAACCAAAGTTTCAAAGTGTACCAACAAATCAAATTTACAGCTTTTCAGCACAAGTCACCATTCAACAACAAACTAGACCTTAACTCCAATAAATTTGTAGTTTACATGAATCCCTCTCCATCCAATCCACAGCCTCATTTACGTAAAAATCCACAGAAATCATCATTCGGGAATGCAATAGGACAGGTCCAGCAAGCTAGCCAATGTCCATATCTGTCACTTCCTCAGATTCTGGAACCCTCTCTCAGGTTTATATTTTGCTACCATATCAGACTGTTAAGTTTGGTTTTTCTCAGCCACTTCTTAATAGTTTTATTGGGATGTGCTCACTCTTATTAAAGAAAGCTTCGTTAGAATGAAGCCTCGACGTGAGGCACACCTCAATACATAAACTCTAGGCACGTTTTAGAACACTATAGTTTTGTATAACTTCCCTTTTACCATACATGAAATCTCTTATGTACTTCTCCATTTCATCAACCCCAATGTAATCATATGTTTAATAAAATCTTAGAATGCATGTAGTTAATTTTATTCTCAAAAACTGATGCCGAAGCAATGAGATCACACCAATAACGTGTAAACCAAGTAAAATTTGAGAGGATGGCCAAAAAAGCACAGAGCTACTGTTCAGTAGACATAACACTGTAAATGTTTCCACCCCATATTCCATTCTTCCATTTTAATTTTGAACTCTGAAATTCTACGGACATCATCCTTCCTCCAAATTTTTCAATCAATGAACTCAGTATCTTGGTGGAGATTAAATCACATATCCAAATTAAATGACTGAAGAAATTTTTACTAAGGTCACATGAATCAAATAAAAATTGGAATCTCGAATAACCAACTACATAGAACTTACATAGGGACCAGTTACGAAAGGTTTCAAGTCCAAAGTAGGACCAAACTCAATTTTCTTGTCAATTTTTTGACCTGGTACATGTGAACCAAACCTCTTCAGGTGAATTGTGAGGACTTTGGGTGCCTTATAAATTGTGAGCTGCTTAAGAGCCTTAACTTTCTGTTTGCATTTCTCACACTGGTACTGCCTTGCACCTCCATCTAACTGCTCTTTAACCATGAAATGAGCAAGTGCCTTGTATAATGAGTCTGCCTTCATAATTTCTAGACTAAGATCTAAGAATGGATCAAATTTGTCCGAGCAATAAGAACACTGCATGCATTTAACCTGAAAAATGCAACAAATAACATCAGCAATAAAACAAGAAAAGCAAACATCCTCAACATTTTTGCGTAGAATCCAAATACCCGTTTTCTTTCAATTAATCCCAAATTCATATTTCTAAGTATATCCAAACAAAAAAAAATTCTCCAGTTCTAAAAGACGTGCACAAATTACCTGATTACGTAAGCAACCACCAAATATCTTGTGGACTAAACTTTTCTCATAAGCATTATCCAAACAATAAAAATTTCTCCAGTTCTAAAAGACATGCACAAATTACCTGACTACGTAAGCAACCACCAAATATCTTGTGGACTAAACTTTTCTCATAAGCATTAGGTGATTCACTTGGCACTCCAGAAGGTAGGCAGCATTTGTGCATAGATTCTAGCAAATTCACCATGTATTCATGAGCGTCTTCTTGTCTGGCATTTCGGAAGTTCCGTGATATGCCTAATGTCATGTCAAGGATTCTAACTTTCAAAAGAAAGA
>CAIGRF010111895.1:21850-38502 GCA_903798235.1 Fraxinus ornus | reverse complement strand
GCGATTTTGTTACTGCAATGAATGGTCGAAAGTTGTCGCAAAATATATTCGGTAACTCAACATTCGAAATGAAAATATTTGTCGTAAAAACTTTATTGGAACATTAGTTGCGACAAACACACTTGTCGCCCTTTAAATTTTTTGCGACATATATACATTGCGACGACATTATGGCTACAGATATTGTGTTGCCATTTCGTATTTTCTGCGTCAAACAAATAGTGTCGCGATTTTGTTACTGCTACGAATGTACGAAAGTCGCCGCGAAACACATTTTGTGACTCATATAGAGCGACAATAACGAACGTATTGTTGTCGCTAAATTACTTTTGCAACAAAAACTCAAATTTTGCGACAACATTTGTTTGTCGCGAAATCGATTTTTTTTTTGTAGTGTATTATTCTAGCCAAAGTAGTAGCAACAAAAAAAGGTATAGGATGAGGTTAACTGCAGTACTGGATTGTACTAGATTCCTCTTGATATAGGGATTGTTTTTCCATGGTCACGATGAATCGAAAGAGTCCCTTAATAAAGGAGATATAATTAAGCTACTAGATTGGTATGCAGCTCGTTAATTGTTGTGTCGTAAAGACGACAAGAGCTACTATGAATGAGACTGGTGATTATTTGTTTTCAATTTTGGTTGATGAGGCTCGTGATAATCTATAAGGGAACAAATGATAATTGATTTCTGTTTGTGGACAAAAGTAGGTAAGTGAAGTAGCGTATTTTGGGCATTTACCTTATCATTGATACTTGTACCCAATCATTGAAGGATGCTATTGATACAATATTTTCTACACATGGGTTGAACATATCTAGCCTGAGAGGTTAATGTTATGATGGAGCAAGCAATATGTCAAGTGAGTTTAATGGTTGAAAGCTTCGATTTTAAGAGAAAACATGTATGCCATGTATGTTCATTGCTTTGCTTACCAACTTCAGTTGGCAGTTGTTTCTGTAGCACGTAGGACTGATATGCTTGGTGATTTACTTAAAATACTTGCTATTATTGTGAATTTGGTTGGTGCATTATGTAAGCGTGTATATGCTCTTAAGTAAGTTATCATTCTGATGTTCTAGAGAAACTTAATATTGGGGAACTTTGTGTTGGCAGTTGACAAGTTTCTTATGCTTGTAAGAAGGGATGAAGCTTTCTTTAACCTCAACACAACACAAATACGCCTCTAGGATACAATGAAGTCATCATGTTGTCTGCATTGTGCATCTCTAAAAACCAAATATTAAAGATGTATATACTCGAGGTTTATACTTTGTCTCCGAAATTATACCAATGTTGCTCTCTTTGCAATTGAAATAAAACCCCCCAAAATCCCCAAAAGAAGGTTTTTTGACCGACGCACAACGAAAATATTTTGTTGTGAACAAAAAACTCAATGGGACGAAATATTGATCAAAAGAAAAATAATACAATGCATAGATTTAGGTCCAGATGCGTGTCATTTGAACTCGATTCAGTTCAATTTGTGAACAAAAGTCCTGTTAATAACAAAGCATAAAATATTTTTGTAGAAAAATTGATGCAATTAAGAAGTTCATAATTATAGAAAATCAAAGGGGATAAAAAAAAATTATATGGGCATAATGTATATCTCAAAAGTGCTCCAAACAAGAAATCACCAATCTTACATAGATTGTGACTTATTTTTTTTCCTAAGAGTTGCAACAATACATTAGAGTCACAAACATTTAAATAAATAATTACAGAATCGAATTTAGGTGAAAACTAACCTATAAAATGGGTTTAAGTATGAATAGGTGTAAAAACACCTTTTTAGAGTGAGTGGCCTCCCTATCCTATTGGATGGCCGCCACGTGAGCCCTCTGTGATCTCGACTGGACCTCCTTCGTCATCCATCACTATGAACCTACCTTGAATTAATTTGAAAAAGTTCTCACATTATGGACACAGTTTTGCATAACATGATAAAATAAAAGCAATTGCATGATCACATGGAGAATGAAATATCGGCCATTTTCTTACAAGCATAACTATGTCTTTGCAAGTCTAGATGACTAGATCAAATTGATGTCTCGAGACATTTCTTTTTTCAAATTGGGTCCAGCAACTTATGTTAGATAACAGTGTTCGGTTTCATTTTAATATGTCTTCACCTCCGAGGTTCATCATAGTTTGCATACTATTTGTCTGCTTTGCCTCTAAATTTCATCCGTGCATTAAAGAATAACTCTTGTTTTGCATAGCAACATATTGCAATACTTCATCAATTCTGCATTTAAAATCTAGAAGTTGGTCTCACACCCTCAAAATCAAACCATTATGAATCGTTATATGTTTATGTCATTAAGAAACTACATTTGAGTATGTGTTTCATTGTGAAAGTTAAAGCCTTTCTAACCAATTTCACTAATTACAACTAGAAATTTAGTTTTAAAAACAACAATGACACTCAATTGTGTCTCGGTCACTATTTAAGATGAAATGCACTACATCTCGACTCTCTTCTCCCTTTTTAACTAGGATATTCTCAAGTGATTTCCCGTTTCTTTGTCTTCTATCAACATAACGTGAATGTTTCTGGTATTAATTTTGTTATGTTTAAAACAGTGAAAATAGGGAGAAACTAATCCATAAAATTTGTGGCTAGAGAGAGAAGAAGTGTATTTAAATGATCCCGTACTACAAGCCAACATATCATATTTAAAACATCCCCGCTCAAGGATAATCTACTAATACCATTAGGTAATGGCAATGTAACCCTATGATATGAATACCACATTGGTAACTCAACTCAACTTAATTACTAGTTTGTTTAACAATAAAATTTAGAAAAATTGATTTCATCAACAAAAGAACTTATGCCCTGTTTGATTCATCCTATTTTCCATGGAACCAAGTTCCAACTTTTTTGGTGTTTAATAGCCAAATTTTTCTCTGGAATTAATTTCCCACCCAACCCCACATGACCCCATTTTCCTTGTTTTCCCATCACTTCGGTGGGAAAATGGTTTTTCACATTTTTTTGTTTTTTTGGCAATGGAAACAAATTTTATTCTCAATTGTAAAAAAAATAAAAATTCCTTTAATGAACAATTTTCATGAAAAATAAAGTCAAAAGAACACCAAAATATCCAAATTTCAACATTTTTCAGGTGAAAAATTATACTAATCAAACACAATTAATTGACAATTCTCAAGAAAACAATTCTAGGTAATTAAATTCTCTTAAATTCATTTTCTTTCCACCAAAATTTCACTTTTGCAATCAAACAGATCCTTATTTATTTACATAGACCAGGTTTCCATTCTTACGAAGAATCCACCTCTACACTAACACTTTATAGTGGACATGGTTGAACCCTCTCCTCTATTTGCAGGAAAATATAACAAATATTACTATTATCGTGCAAATGTTGCAAAAACTAAAAAAAGACCTTTGAAATTACATATTTTATGATGTTTGTATTGTGTAATGAAAACAAATAGTGTTGAGATACTTATAGGGTGTTTGATGTAGATTAAAATCGGATTTTAAGTGGATTGTGATAGAAGTTTCTAAAATGTGTGATTGAAAAAATGTGAGACCCATGAAAGATATGATTGATATTAATTATTTAACTTTGACTTAGATTAAAGTCTGATTTTAATCCAGCCCAAATAGACCCATAGCTTATTGGCACGATATCCTCCAACGTATGGACCTATTGCCAAATATTTCACACCTTTTCAAATTGGTCGAAAACCCCGAATTTCTTCTATTTTTTTAATAAATCTTTGTGAAATGATAAATAAATACTCTTATTTTAATAAAACAAAACAAAATAATTAATTTCAACTAAAGTCCAAAAATTTTCAAAAAACTGCAAACGAGTCACAAATAAATAGTTAAAATTTAATTTGTATTATTTAAATAGAAATGTATATTAATCATTTCACAATGATTTCACTACAATATAAAATAGCCAAAAACTTGGCAGTCACATGTCGCGATTTCCTATCGTCGACATATTCCATTCATTCACTTTCATGCAATGATCACCTCCGTTGCAATTTTCTCCATTTTCAAACGCAACTTCTTTTTCCCAAATTCTTTCATATCACTTTCACGCAATGATCACCTCCCCAAATTCTTTTATATTTCTTTCACAATTCGGATCCCCAGTTGGTGATGATTATAAGGATAATCTAAATGTGAGATTTGTTGAATAGGACTTGGATAGTAAATTTTAGTGTCAACGTATTCTTCTCTCACTAGAAGAGTTGGAATCGAAGGTAAAAGATGGAGAAAAAGAAAAAAAGGGAATGGCCAGTTCTGGTTCTCCCCGAACGATAAAATAGAAGAAAATGGAATCTTCTGCACCTCAAAGGTCATACGAGGGAGTTTTCAACCAATCTGAAAAAGTAGGGAGATATTTGACAATAGGTCAATACGTTGAGGATATTACTAATAAGCGGGACACTTTTGCCCTTCTGAAAAGTGGACACGTGGTAGTGACATACAAATCTAACAATGAAGGGTGTGTTTGAGCCATATTATTTTGGAAGAATATAATTTGAAATAGTAGATTGATGGAGAATGTGTGGTTGAAAAATAAGGAAAAGTTATTGATGTGATGAAAAATATTATTTTATTGAAAAATATGTGGTTGAAAATGAGAATAAAAATTTTAGGTCATGTTCGGTAGAGATTAAAATCAGATTAAAATTGAAAAACTAATCGTTATTGTTGACTTTTATTAGACGAGTGAGACGCAATAACAATTATATTTTCAATTTTAATTAGATTTTAATCTCTACCGAACGAGACCTTAATGTGTACCAAACATGGGCGAACTATGTGATTTTCATTAGCCAAGGCTAGATTTGCACCTATTTTAAATCTTGGAGACGGCTTCACTCCATTTCTAAGGTTGGGGATTAACATACAATTATGTAAATAGATTGAGGACCAATAGGTCAATTTAAAATTGGTAAACATGAGATCGAAACGCCATCGTATCTATGGCAGAACAGAAATCCGTCCACTCTGCAATACTGTAAAAGGCGGCACTCTCTCTCATTTCTGTCCGACCAAAGCAAATCCAAACCCTAGGCGTAACAAACAAAGGTGCACCACCACCGATGGCGATCCGCCACCTCTTAACCGCCGCCCGCCGCTCTCGAAATCCGATTCATGCACTCACGGCCGTGCGCTCCCACTCCACGGCCGTCGCCGCAGCTACCTCTCCCTTACCTCCCTCCCCACCTCCCCCAACCGCCATGATCTATGACAGATTGGCCGAATCTGTCAAGCAAAAGATCAAGCAGCTCGAACCCCCGGACCAGCGATTCCTACAATACAACTCTCCGCACCCAGCCCTAGCTTCTCACACCGAAATCCTATCCACTCCATTAACCCGAATCACCACTCTCCCCAATGGCCTCCGAGTTGCCACCGAGTCGACTCTGTCCTCCCGCACTGCAACCGTCGGAGTGTTTATTGATGCTGGGTCGCGGTTCGAGACCGAGGAGACTAATGGGACTGCTCATTTCTTGGAGCATATGATATTTAAAGGGACTGAGAGGCGGTCTGCAAGGGGGCTGGAGGAGGAGATTGAGAATATGGGTGGACATTTGAATGCCTATACTTCCAGAGAGCAGACTACTTATTATGCTAAAGTGATGGATAAGAACGTGCCACAGGCACTGGATATTCTTTCGGATATTCTGCAGAATTCGAAGTTTGAGGAGAGCCGGATTAATCGGGAGCGAGATGTCATTCTTAGGGAGATGGAGGAGGTATTGATACAATTATATTTCAGTTTAGGTTCACATTTATGTCTTCTTATTTTGAGCGATTTTTATGTTTAATTGGTAAAAATTGTGGCTTTTCGGTTGAATTTGTTGTTTGGTGGACAAAGATTGTTGCTCTGTGATTGAATTCTGTGTTTGATGGATAACGATTTTTGTCTTCTTGATTAATTGTTCTATTTGACTGTTAAGGATTATGTCTTGTTCGGAGTTTCTTCTATTTGTTGGATAAATTTTGTGCCTTTCAATTAAATCTTGTGCTTTTTGGATAATGAATGTAACTTCTTCTTTTTAATTTTTTTAACGATAATGAATGTAACTTCTGTTGATTAATTTTTCTATTTGTTGTGTCATTAGGTTGATAAATGATGTCTTCTTGTGGATCCGAATTAGAAGGGCAGGAAAAGATATTACTGAAATATGAAATACAATACTTTGTGAAAGTAGGGCTTCTAGTATTATTATTGTTCAATTTTATTTTAATTTTTTTGTGTAATATGAAAAGATGTTTTCTCAAACCAAAAGTTTAGATATTTTCAGAGACTCGATCTTCCCCAATTGACTTTTCAAGGCTAAACAGATTACATTGGTACACAAATTTTTAACATGACTTGCAGCATGCAGATAGTCAAAAAAGCCATGTTTATTTTCTTTAATATATTTTGTTCTAAAGGTATTCACCTGGTAGAGGGAGTCTTGTTTGTCATTGCAACAGCTCCTAGCAGTTAGTCCCGAGAGATGATCATGTAGCCCTTGTTTGATGGTGATTATCGTGTAAAAATGATGTTTTGAAAAGTGATTTTTTTGAGAATGTGCTGTTAAAAAGTGGGGAAAAGTTTTGGGTGTATGTGCAAAATATTTTATTGTATGAATGTGTGGTTGAAAATGAGCATGGAAAATAAATTATTTTGTTTTAAAGGGAGTCAAACAGTGGCTTAATTTGAATTTTGATATGCATTCTATTTGGAGGATTATTTATCTCATATCTTTAGTTTGTTGTCCCCCTAAGGATGATCAAAATTATCTTGATTATGGTGCATCGGTATGAATGTCTCATGCTTTTTGTCTACACTGAGTTGCTCTATTTGTATGTTCATGATTATTGTAGGTTGAAGGTCAGACAGAAGAAGTTATATTCGATCATCTACACGCCACTGCATTTCAATACACACCCCTGGGTAGAACAATTCTTGGGCCTGCTGAAAATATCAAGACAATTGGCAAAGAGCATTTACGAAACTACATATCAACACACTATACTGCTCCCAGGATGGTAGGTCTTTTTCCATAGAAGTCCAGCTAGTTTGTTTGTATGGTTTTATAGTTGCCTTTCAAAACTGGTTGTTCGCTGCTATCAATTATTGAAAATTTCTCTGTGGCTTTTATCATAGGTGATTGCTGCCTCTGGCGCTGTCAAGCATGAAGATATTGTTGAGCAAGTGAAAAAATTGTTTACAAAGCTATCGACAGATCCAACAACAGCATCCGAGTTAGTTGCTAAACAACCCGCAGTCTTCACTGGCTCAGAGGTATCCTTATTTTGTTTAAATGCTTGATGGTTTCCTAGGGCTATATTCTCATTATTGTGATCTCTTGTGAAAAAATCAGGTTAGGATGCTTGATGATGACATTCCCCTTGCGCAATTTGCAGTTGCTTTTGAAGGGGCATCTTGGTCGGATCCAGATTCCATTGCCTTAATGGTCATGCAGTCGATGTTAGGTTCTTGGAATAAAAATGCAGGTGGTGGAAAGCATATGGGGTTAGTATTCTTCAAATAATATTGTAGAGTTCATGTAATATGATTGTATGGTGCCCCTGATTTTAGTGCATAACCACATGGCTTGAATCTTTGATTGGATTTTAACCCATTTTGCAGTTCTGAGCTTGCGCAGAGGGTTGGCATCAATGAAATAGCTGAAAGCATGATGGCTTTTAACACCAACTACAAAGACACTGGATTGTTTGGTGTTTATGCTGTTGCTAAGGTGGGCTCTTTGATAAAGATAAATTAAAAGGGAAAAGAACCCGTGATTAAAATTAATAAAGAAAAAGCACTAACTATGTCAAACTCTCCCTCCCTCTCTCCTCCCCTCTGTACTATGAGAGCCCAAATGGGAGACTTTTCCCTTTGTTGTTTGTCTTGTTTATACTCTCGTCATTTGATTATGGAGATCAATCTTGACCAACAGTGATGTCCTCACATGTTGGATGTTAAAATTATATTTCCTGACTGTTGCACTAAGAGATGTGTATTGTTTATGATCTGAAGGCATAGCAAAATGACATTGTCTTTAAGTTGCTCATTAACTTTGCGTGTGATGTCAAAGAAAATAATTCTATGATTCTATCAGTCAAGTTACTAATATCTGCATTTTATCGCAGCCTGATTGCTTGGATGATTTGGCCTATGCAATTATGTATGAGATCAGCAAGCTATGTTATCGAGTAACAGAGGCTGATGTGATTCGTGCTCGTAATCAGGTAAATGCCAGTTCATTAATATTCATGATATCAAGTTGATCTACGTATGCTGACAAGGTTCCTTCTAAACGCATTTAACTCTGATTTTTTCTAGTAGCATATGCAAGTTGTACAAGCTATCATTTTCAACTGATTTTTATTTTTTTGCAGTTGAAATCTTCTCTGATGCTTCACATTGATGGAACTAGTCCTATAGCAGAAGATATTGGGCGCCAGGTATAGTCCGGCAACCAAAAATAAAATATTTGATCTGATAAACATGCTCACATTACTATATATGCTCTTTATTTTATTAATCAATGATGTTGCTTTAGAATAGTTTGAATCTGGTTTTTACTTCCTCCTTTTTTTTTTTGGTTGGTTTATACCCAGTTTTTACGGAGTTTTGAATATGATTCTGTGTTTATGAGGGAATTTTAAGATTTCTTCCTTTTTTTTGTCCATAACTTGGTTTCTTTTTCTTTTTTTCTTTTTTTCTTTCTTTGTGAGGGAGGGTCTTGGTAATGGTGGGCACTCTTGAGGGTGGAACTTCTGTTGGAAAATGGGTGTAGTGAGACATGCTTTCCGGTTTATACTGAGTAACTGAGTTCGGCTCAAGCTACAAAGACTACTGTAGCTAAATTCCTTTAAAGTATGTTATTTTATTTCTCTCTCACTGTACAGCATCAATGCCATTGTACTGGTGGCCATGAGTTTAGAATTTCCTGACATCTCACCAAAATTTAGATTATATCACCCAATATCAGGAATGCTTTAGAAGCTCTGTAAAACTCAATAATCATCTCTCTGATTGATTACAGAAGAGTAGGGATATATTAATGGTCTCCACTGGACCTTCTCTTTCAAGAATGCTTCAGAAGCCCTGTATAACTGAATAACTGTATCTCTGAGCAATTAAAGAAGAGTAGATGTGTATTATAGTCTCCAAAAGAACTTCCCTTCCAATTGAGACAGTGTCCATCTAAGTAAACTAACTCAATTGTCAAATAAACACATCTGAAACATCAAGAAACACTAGATCGTAACTAGACTCAGCCTAAACTGAACTGATGGCATATTCCAGAATTCTGAAGACTACAATTTTTGTAAAAAACATAAGAAACTAGGCAGAACACTAGTGTTTTTACCTCTTGTTTTTAGACCTACCTTCATCAGTCTGCACCCAACCTTTGTGTTCCCATCTTTTCATTGAGTCTGAGTTTGCCTTGACTTTCTAGGAAAACATTTAAGAAGATTTGAGTAGGCATCACTCTTGGACACTGTCAATGGTCTGTTGGTTATCCAAGTATTCTGTATGATATTCTGGAGCTAAACATGGTGAGTGTGATGGGAAAATGATATTCAGTTGACTTTCTATGAGACACTTGTCTTGAAGACCAAACAATAAATTATCAGATCTAGCAGTTGTAATATTTCACACTTCCACTGCTCAAAAACAACCATTTACATCCACGTCTTTTGTACGAAGCATAACTCAGCATTTTCATTGTCATCTGTACATGTATATTATTTTATATCCTGTAAAACCATAAAAGGGGATGGTTGTTACTATTACATATTTCAAGCCCTCAAGTCCTAAAGATAAGTTACCAAAAGTATTATCTCCATGGCTTTTTTGGCCCTTGAGAGAATTAGTTTATGCTGAAATTAGCCCGTGTTCTGAAAAATCTGTTAACATCTTTTTTATATAAATTTTACTCAAAAGGAAAACTGGAAAAAGTAAGATTTAATAGAGGAATGAATTTGCCCCAGTGATTGATTTCTTTTCCTTGGTCCAATATTGGGATTTCCTAGAAATTAGTCAAGTCTATAAACATTGTCACTTTATTTTGGAAGGAATGATGTTTGATTTTTATCTAATTTTGCCCTCAATTCCATTTATATTCAATTATGTTAGTGAATAGTATTTATATTTCACTTCAAGGTTGGTAGATGAATATGTCTATCTACACATGCACAAAGCAAATTACCCAACAGGACAAAGTACCTTCAAGTTCCAATATTCCATTCTAATATCTGTAGAAGGATTATTTGAAGTGAAATATTAACTATTAGGTCCTAGAAAAAATTGTTATGTTGAACAAAGTTATTTTCCAGAAAAATTAGAGATGATTTACTTATTGAATTTATTAGAGCTTAGAGTAGTTTTTTGAAAAAGCAAACTTTTGTGACCTTGTTGGTCAGCAATGGCTCCTACAAGGTAATTCTTGTACAAGTTGAATGGTTTTGGTATTGGATCTTGTTTTGGGGGTAAAATTCTCATGGCCTATTGGGGAAGATAAAATCTAGGAATGATCTACCTAAAAGCTCGTCTTTCTGGATTAGGGAACATGTTTTTGGTAATGTGAAAATGACTTCTTTAAATTGGATCTGGCGGATACATTACTTTATTCACTTGACTTCCTTGTAGTTGTAACTAATTACTGGTGCCTTCTTTTTCTTTTTCTAATTTATTTCTTTGTGCTTGCAGCTGCTTACATATGGTAGAAGGATACCATTTGCTGAATTGTTTGCCAGGATAGATTCCGTAGATGCCAGTACATTAAAACGTGTTGCAAACCGATTTATCTTTGACAGAGTAAGATGGAATAATTTCATTCTAAAGTGTGTTTACCGTTTAATACATATTTGGCATTATGTGGTTTCCAAAGTTACTCTTTTGTTAAGAAAATTTATCTTCGAAGTCTAAACTTAATCTAGTACATACACACATGATCTTATGTGCTATCTACGAGTTATGAGTAGACAATCTACTAATTCTCAATATGTTCACATCTTTTTGCACTGCTGCTATCTTAGCACTATGTATTTGCCATGTTACTTGTGCAGGACGTTGCTATTACTGCCATGGGTCCCATCCAGGGCTTACCCGATTACAACTGGTTCAGGCGCAGGACATACTGGCTTCGTTACTAGTTTTTCTTTGAAATCACGTCTTTAATTATTTGCTTTCTTTCTTTTGGCCGAGTCCATTGTCCAACTCCAGTTTAAAGAAAAGTTTTTATGGCCGACTCATTATGCTCAATCACTTGGCCTATTTGCTTTTGCTTTCTTTAACACTCCAATTGGTGAAAATAATTGAGCCGTTGTATTCAGTGATTTTGGTGAAATGTATACTGAATGTATTTTAATATGATGGCATCGCTGCACGTAATGAAGGTGGATACGAGTCACAGTTATGGGTATAGATATAAGCTTATTTATTTTATGTAGAATTTTTGAGAATAATTTTTGGGAAAAATGAATTGTATGGAGAATGTTTGCTTGAAAGGGTACATGTGCAAATTTATTTTTTTAGTAGAATATGTGATTAAAAATGAGTTTGAATCATTTAATGCATTTAATATATATATATATAAAGCAGAAGTTAAAAATCAATTAGGAAGAAAATAAAGACTCTTAAAAGTGATAGTGGTGGAGAATATTTTTCAATTGAATTCAACATATTTTGTGAACAAAATGGTATAATACATCAATGTTCTACACCATGTACACCTGAACAAAATGGCATAATAGAAAGAAAGAATAAAACATTTTTAGAAATGATTAATGTCATGTTATCAAATCTTGAATTATCATTTAATTTATGGGGTGAAGCCTTATTTAATGTATATAATATAGTAAATAAGATTTCTTTGAAAAAGAAAAAGGTTTCTCTAAATGAAAAGTAGGAAGGAAATTAAATATAAATTATTTTAAAGTGTGGGGTGTCTTGTTTATTGCAAGAATATAGATCCTAAGAAAACCAAATTAGACCCTAGAAGTATCAAATGTGCATTGTGGGATATGCTTGAAATAGCAAGGTCTATCGATTATTAAATTTAGAATCCAATATTATAATAATCAAGTGATGTAGAATTTTTAGAGAATGTATTGATAACAAGAAATTTTCAAAAAGAAATTCATGTAGGCATTCCCGTTTCTAGATAATTACAAGTAGAAACATCTATGAGAGATGTTGAACTATCAAGTGAACTTTGAATAAGTAAAAGAGTTAGAAAAGAAAAGGGTCTAGGATCAGACGAAATAAATTTCCAACTTATTTCTCTCTACTAAGTGGAGGGAGATATGAGATATGAAGGATATTGTAAGAACAATTCATTGTATTATTCAAGTTAAAAGTGATCCTAAGACTCTTAAAAATATCAATGTTTTTTGAAGATTGCATATTTTGAAAAGATGCAATAAGTGATAAAATAGATTTTATTATATCAAACAACACTTGGCAAATTGTTGATTTACCAAATGGATCAAAATCCATTGGTTGTAAATGAGTGTTTAGAAGAAAATATAATTCTGATGGAACACTCGATACATATAAAAATAGATTAGTAGTTAAAGAGAATTGACAAAAGGAAGTAATCAACTATTTCGATACATATACACTAGTGGCTACGATAATCACAATAAGGATCTTGTTTGCATTTGTGTCAATATATGATTTACATGTTCATTAAATGAATGTCAAGACGACATTTCTATGGGGGTCTCGAGAAGGAAGTATATATGAAACAACTGAAAAGGTTTATTCTACCAGAAAATGAACATAAGCATGCAAATCAGTCAAGTCCTTTTATGGATTAAAACAAGCACCTAAAAAGTGGCATGAGAAATCCGACTTTAAAATTATGTCAAATGATTTTAATCATAATTCTGTAAATAAATGTTTATATACTGACGTGTGTGATAGTATAATTATATTTATATGTCTTTATGTGAATGATATTTTAATCATTAGGAATGACATAAAAGGGATTAAAAAAGAAGAGATATTTATCCTCCACGTTTGAAATGAAGGATTTTGGACAAGTGAACACTATCCCTAGTATCAAAGTTAAGAAAGATAGTGGGGGTTATTCATTAAGCCAATTACATTTTGTTGAGAATGTGAAATAAATTTAAACATTTGAATATTAAAAAGGCAAATACCTCATGGATCCAATTATCAAGTTAATAAAGAACGGTAGAAGAACAGTAGCTCAATTGGAAGCCTTGTTTCTTGGAAGTCAGAAACAATCTGCATTACACACTCAACAATGGAGTCGGAGTTTGTAGCATTGGTCGAAACAGGAAAAGAAGCTGAGTGACTAAGTGATCTTCTTTATGAAATTCTTTTAGGTGCAAGGATATTTCTTCGATACCTACCTTATGTGATAGTCAAGCCACCTTAGTACGAACATATAGTAAAGTATATAATTGAAAGTCTAAATATATGAGTATAAAACATGAGTATGTAAGAAAATTAATCAAGCGTGAAATAATTTCTCTTACATATGTTAAGTCTAGTGAGAACTTAGATGATCTATTGGCTAAACCTCTTCTAAGAGAGTTAGTAAGATCAACATCAAGAAGGATGTGGTTGGCACTCCTTGTTTAAAAGTCTACTAATGATAGCAATCCTATCGAAATATACTAAATAAGTATATCTAGGTTCAAAGGATAATTACAAATCATTCGATAAGTGGATAAGTTTCAACACTATTAACTAATTTAAAACCATATCCTTGATATATAGTGTTGATTGTTACGTGAAAGTTAATAGTTCGACCCTAAAATCACCTAATATGTGAATAACGCGGAATTAAAAATGATCGTTGATTAATATTGCAACAAGTCACAATAATTAATTACTCTAGATTCAGTTTACGTGCATTAACTACCCTATGTTGAATTGTCGATTTGCATGAAACCAATAATGTAAACAACACAAAGAATTTATTACGGAGAAAGCCCTTAACTGTGTAAAAACTCTGGGACCAAGCCACTGTTTACCACTATTGATAATAAGAACTTACAGTATGATCCAACCTAGAAAATCCACTAGACTTGCTGATCTAATTCTAGCAATCTCCAAGACCCTGGAATACGTTTCACACACACATGTTCTCGATTTTCCGGAATTATCTATCTTCTATGAATCACCAAGAACATCTTGGTCTTGTGCTCTTCCTAAGCTTCTGGTCCAACCTGCCTCAAATTTTAACAATCTTTAAAAGCTATTGAGAAGTACATTCTTGATTGTGTTTAGAAAGTGGGTGTTTTGGATTAGTTGACTTTGATATTTTTTCCAACTTATCTCAAGAATAAAAAGTTTAATCTCAATATTTGGATGTGTTCTTGGATCTTGGATTGATGTTATGAGGATGTAAAATAATGATAAACCACCAACAAAAATGTACTAGGCATTGTGTATTTATAATAAGATGTATTTGTGTAGTACATGAAAGATAGAAATTTTGAAAATCGCGAACTAGGGTTTCACGTCACTCAAGTGCCAAGCTAACGACAAGCGAGCGATATATGTGTCACTCAAGTGAGAGTCAGGCGATAATGATTCTATTTTTTCGCTTAAGGTAGACTAATGTAAATTCGGCGACTCTTTCTTCACATTCCATATTCGAACCCAAAGACTCATTGTTCATCTATATAACCCTCAAAAGACTTATTGACTTTTACAACTCTTTTATAATTATCATATTCTTTCATAATAATCATTTTGTCTTAAAAATTGCCAATATACCTTTATTCCTAACATTACGAATGCAAGGATGAGTTTAAAAAACTCTTAATGAAGTTGAATATGGGGTACAAGTATCTCTAAAAGTAACAAAGATACTGAAAGAACTTCACATATATATATATATATATATCATTTCGTGGTGTATTAGTTGAACATATGAGTTAGTATTCCATTTCATATTATTAATTAACATCAAGAAACCCATAATTTACTTCCCCAAATTCATCAAATCATATTCAAGCCTTTTGACGTTTTCTTCAAGTTCATTTTGAAAAAATTACTTGTGCTTTAGTATTCTTTCCTTAGGCTTGATAAACCCTACAAACTATTTGTCATTTAAATTCTTTTGAAGCATCTAAAGAGGAAGTAAATATCGTTTGAGGACAACGTTTTTAAACGTGTTCAAGTCTTGCAAATACGTTCCTTCGATGTTTCCATCTTTGTCTTCTTCTACTCTCCATTGTTCTTATTTCCAACATCAGATACCAATAGTTTTAAGGATACTTATGCTCGGTAATATTTATTAGAAAATGATGTAGAAATTTTCCATTTCTAATTAGGAAAACTGTGTGTGACCTAAACTTTCCATTAATCAATGACTTACACTTCCAATAATAAGTCTGGCCAATTTGGAAGTTGCTGTGAATAGTTCATAATTCCTACAATTACAGGAAAGAATCGGTGATAGATCGAATCTTTAAAAAAAAAAAATGTTTTGGTCCCTAATGCCATTCCGTCTACTCGTTTATACTATACCATCATTTAGAGGTTGGAACGAGGCATTTGAAGCTCTCAAACTAGTAGAACAGCAGGTATGTTTTCAATCTTGAAAAGCTTTCATGTCAACAATGGCGGGAGGTAATTCGATAGTCCAAACTTCGGGTGTTTGCAGTTTTATATATAAGCATACATATAGGATTCTTACGGTTGGTATTAAAGTCGAATTAATGTCTGCCTTGATTTTTAAGAATTAGCGTTCTACGTGTTTTTTCTGGATAATTTTAGTGTTTGGACTTGGAAATCTTTAGGAATTTGATTTCTAAAGATCCTGTAATTCAAACCTTCTAATTTAATGGCTGGAACTTTGAGAAATAATTGGGTTTCATAGCTGTATCATAAACTGGTTGAACAAGGATGAAAAGACCCTACTGGAGGATAGGGATGACCTATATGGGCCAAAAAATTTGGACACTGAAATGGTTAGCCCAATTGACTGGTTGTTTAGCCAATAATTTGGATGAAAATTTTGGATTTTTGTGGCCTAAATCACATTTCCCGATTATCAAAATAAATAAAGGGAAAATTACCTAAAACCCTGCAATTAAAGAACAATTTTCATAAATAAGGAGATTAAGTTTAAAATTCAGATTTCAGGTGGTAAATAAAATTATTAATTATAATTATTAAAAATTTAAATCTACATATTCATCAACCCACCCCCGCTTTATCCCAAACTGATTTCATCGAGTAGTCGCAACCATAACCGCAACGATTTGGCCACAGGCGGGTGAGTTCGCTGCAGACCCACCACCTAATGCCCCAGCGACGACTGTGCAAACACCATTTGCGGCGTTGATGAACAGAGGAGCAGCGCTTGGCTTCGTTGCTGCAGCGGCGAGCTGCTGCTGGCAGCTTCGTCGATGCTTGCTTCACTATTAGGGCTGAGGTGGAATGTAACATTCAATTTTTAAATTCTGAAAACATTTTGTGATGATTCAGAAAAAAAAATCTGAACTCCTCCAGGACTCTGTTGCCTCTGAATTCCAGAAGCGGAGCTCCGACCCTACCTTAACTCTATTGTTCAGGTCGTTAGAGTTGAAGATGAAGAAAATGGAAGAGGAGAGAGAAGGGAGCTTGAGGAACGTGAAGAATAGTG
>CAIGRF010111895.1:0-12070 GCA_903798235.1 Fraxinus ornus | reverse complement strand
ACTTGAATCTACGGATTCTATTATTTAATTGATTAGAATATTAATTTAATCAAATAATAGATCTTGCCATAAATATGCATCGTTTATATACATTAAAAGTGCTTATGTCCAAAGTTGATTGGACCTAGGGCATAACACTTACAGGACTATCCCAAAGGATCTTGCGCGAATGAATCAGCCAAACAAGGTCGCGAAACAGAGGCAGAGACAAGAAGCGATCAGGGGCGAGCAGGAAGCACAAACAGGGCCGTCGGGGTCAAAATAGGGGCCAGAGACAACTCAAGCAAGGAGAGCAATAACCGATCACAGAGAATGGAAGAGAGCAACCGGAGGTCGAAGACCAGAGCACAAAATAGGCAGCCGCTATTCTCTAAAAAAGGAGGGAAAAGGAAAAGCCGTGTGTTGTGAAGAGCCTTGGCTCGTCTCCAATTATTGGGTTGTCAATTGTGGTTTGGTTCGACTATTAAGTAGAGATTTAATAACGGGGCTTCTAACGATGCTTGTGAATATTATTCCAACTCGACTAATCATCATCATTGCCCTGGGCTTATTTGGTTTCAAAATACACAACGGTGACAAATACTACATTGGTAGTAGGATGTAAGACTCTTCAATTACAGTTTGATGTATTTATGACATTTTATGTATGTTATAGAAGGAGATGGACTCGTTGTTCTATTACTTCCCTAATGTTGGATCAAGTATCCTGTTAGCACTTCCATAGCTAACGTTTGATGCATCAAATAGTCACAAACACAACAGACAAATTCAAAACCAAAGTCCCAATCTCTCTGTGTAAACTGCACATGCAAAAGCATACATATATACAAAATGAAGCCCATATGGCACACAAACAATCACACCCATACTCCAAATCTCTCTATGGGTAAACTAGACATGCAAAATTACAGAAATACTTACAAAATGGAAGCCCATATGGTACACAAACAATCGTTGACATTATTGACAGTTCACAATGTCTTGCAGAAATTCGACGAAGCTTCCCAGCAGGGGCGTACGCAGATATTTTAGGTTGGGGGCACAATCAAACCCTGTACAAATCGAATACTTTGTTTTTTTATTTTTGAATGATTCATACTTGATTTGAGAGAATGCAGATTTACATTTACAAAAGATTTCTTCATTTATATTTTGCTAATCATTTTCATCCATTTGATTTCGAAAAGTCATTTTATTAATGTTTTGTTTATCATAAGAAAATGCATATTTACGTTTAAAAATCTTATAATGTATTTGATACAAACAATCAATTCAAGTAATCGAAAGGAAAGACATATAACTAATATTCAATACTAATAATCGATTAAATAGACACAACTCGTTAAATATAAGTCAAATNTCTTGTGCTCTGGGTGGTGCACCATGGGAGGCTGGACTATTTGACAGCTTGGTTTGCTGATCGTGATCATTGGAGTTCGAGAATCAGCAAAGGAGTTTGCAGAATTCATCAAAGGTATTATTCTAAACACAGTTTCTATCTAAACACAAAGCGAATCCTGTTTGAGAATCGAAAATTGTTTATTTCCGCTGCGCATGCATAAGTAGATTTCCAACAAATTGTGGTTTGGTTCGACTATTAAGTAGAGATTTAATAACGGGCTTCTAATGAAGCCTGTGAATATTTTTCCGACTCGACTAATCATCATCATTGCCCCGGGCTTATTTGGTTTCAAAATACACAACGGTAACAAATTCTACATTGGTAGTAGGATGTAAGACTTCAATTACAGTTTGATGTATTTATGACATTTTATGTATGTTATAGAATGAGATGGACTCGTTTGTTCTATTACTTCCCTAATGTTGGATCCCCTGTTAGCACTTCCACGTAGCTAACGTTTGATGCATCAAATAGTCACAAACACAACAAACAAATTCAAAACCAAAATCCCAATCTCTCTGTGTGTAAACTACACATGCAAAAGCATACATATATACAAAATGAAGCCCATACGGCACACCCATACTCCAAATCTCTCTATGGGTAAACTAGACATGCAAAATTACAGAAATACTTACAAAATGGAAGTCCATATGGTACACAAACAATCGTTGACATTAATGACAGTTCACAATGTCTTGCAGAAATTCGACGAAGCTTCCCAGCAGAGGCGGACACAGATATTTTAGATTGGGGGCACAATCAAACCCTGTACAAATCGAATACTTTGTTCTTGATTTTTGAATGATTCATACTTGATTTGAGAGAATGCAGATTTACATTTACAAAATATTTCTTCATTAATATTTTGCTAATCATTTTCATCCATTTGGTTTCGAAAAGCCATTTTATTAATGTTTTGTTCATCACAAGAAAATGCATATTTACGTTTAAAAATCTTATAATGTATTTGATACAAGCAATCAATTCAAGTAATCGAAATGAAATACATAACTATTATTCAATACTAATAATCGATTATATAAACACAATTAGTTAAATATAAGTCAAATTGGATATAACGAGTTCAAAATATTCTATATACACAGTTTTATAGGGGAAAATGCAAATTTAGGATCTAATTACTTGAAAATTTAATTAGAAAGTGAAGATTTGTAGTAAATGTGATAATTTGTAGAGAAATTATATACAAATTTTAAAAAATTAGAGGGGTTAAGATTTTGTCAAAAGGTGTGAGGAAAAGAGAGCAAGAGAAAAGAGAAAAATTCAAATTTATTGTGATTTCCCCTATTTGGTAGAGATTAAAATCAAATTTTTAGTAAATTTTGATAAAGGTTAAACAGTTATGGATTTCATGAAATATGTTATTAAAATTAATTGTTAACTTTGATTTAAATTAAAATTAAAATTTCAATCGATATCAAACATGACTTTATAAAAAAAAAAAATCTCAAAAGTTGGGGGTCACGTGACCCCAGGACCCCCCGGGTCCGTCCCTGCTTCCCTAGGAGTGGAAAATTAGGATTTCAAAATTGAACTTGATTTGTCTGATGAACAGGACCACGTTGTTGCTGAGAACATCGCTACCCAGGGGCAAGACATGAATTGCGACTAACTAGGTGATTGTATCGTGCAGTCAAATACCAAAAAGGAGAATGATATCAAAGAAATAGTTTATGAAACACTACCTCATATTGTGCATATTATTAGATAGATCAAATTTTATTAAAATTTAACTACACCTTTCATGGCATTCCCAACTTTTCAATCACATTTAATCAACTTTTATTAATTTACTAAAAACCAAATTTTTTCTAAACCAAACAGGGGCTTAGTTTGTTCCCGACGTTGTTTTTATTAATTCATAATTAACGAGATTTTGTTGTGGTAAATTAACTGTTTGAGCTCTATTTTTTGCAAAAAAAATAGTTTTGTAATAATGATTTATTGAATAACGTGTATTTAAAAAGTTGAAAAAAAAATTGAATTTATATGCAAAATCTTTCTGAATAATGCTATGTAGCCTTATTGGAATTACAACACCAGTTTAGATGGCGATGTATGATATGTTAAATGAATTGTGGATTTAAATGAGTCATTTAATTCCACTTATTATTTCATGTAACATTGACGCCACTTAAACTGGGATTACAACTTTAGTGGGTCTAAATAGCATTAATCAATTTTTATATTAGGAAAATGTGTGTTCGAAAAAGAGTTTAAGAAAAAATTGAGTTTTAGAGAATAAGGCTCAAACGTAGGCTAAATTTGTTAAACTATTTATTTTTTTCATATCGCTAACTTAAAAATCAATCATGATCTTTAATTTATTTATTTGTTTTTTATGAATTACCTACTAAATTTTTTGAAGGCCAAAATATGTAAATTTAAAATTTGGGGCCTCAGTTGATTGTCTAATTTGTCTAATGATTGAACCGACTCTATACACATATTTCAAGAACCTCGTGCCTTCCACCCCCTTGAACTTAAAAGACAATGAAACAGTGAGGATTATTTCATGCTACACTAACATCTTGGATGACAGAAACGGCACATAGCAGAATTTCATCGATCTGTTTAAAAAAGGTTAATAATGTCATCCAATCATTTTTAACACACCTTCTGTCAACAAAGATGTCAAATTTACCTGGCAACAAAGCTTAATTCTTCTTTCAATTTGGTAACTTCACTAAATAAGAGACTTTTCGTTAAATTTGACCAATAAAAGACTAAAATGCTTATATTTCCTTTCGAAAATCCCCAATCTTACACTCGTTGATAAATTCCACAATCCTCTTTTTTCTAACATGCAAGTCACCCCCTCTTCACTTTTGTGTAATAACTCTATGTGTATCATAATCAAAGATCACATGCTAAAGTTTTTTCACAACCTATTTACAAAAATTGTGAAAAATGTGCATGCATATCCTTTATCAAAAAGTAATCCGGCCTGCAGGCAGGGAAGATGCTTCAAGTTCCGGTTAGCGTGCACAGCCACCAGAGAGGGCGTGGTGGCCATTTCCACTGCAACAAGCAAGTCAGTTTCTGCATCATTTTAGAGGTTACTGTGTGGTAAAGCATATGAAAAGAAAAACAAAAAGCATCAAATGAAACAAACCCACAGGTAAATTCATAGCACATTACATTATATACATTCAGTATTCCATTCTGTAAACAGACAGTAATATAAATATCAGAACTGGTTCCTTAAGAGTTTGATACCTTAAATGCTAATAATACATTTTTAATTACTTCCCCATATATGAGCTACAGACACAACAGGTTTACCAGGTACAGTTACAGTAATTTATCCTGTTGAAAGGTTTTGATTGGGCTAATGGTGAATCCAACAGTGAATCACGATATCAACTTCGTTGCTAGGATCGGCAGCGTCATCCTCCTCTTCTGATCCATTTATTACTAGGATTGGCAGCTTCCTCATCTTCTAATCCGTAAGTAATTGGATCATCCTTCGTAAGGAAAATCTTGCATACCACCAGATTTGATATCTGAAAGGAGAAAGCATGAATCCACATGAGTAAATAGCTTAATTTATCCTTGCACAAATCAAGAATCCCACGGTGGGGGTACCGACTGAGCAATTATCACGGGGGTAAATACAATGGCGGTTTACAAACCTTTCACAAAATTTTATATTGGTAGCTAAATTTCATTTTGTTTCAATGCCACTGGGCTTAAACGGTTGTTACTCTTTAGTTAAACTTACTGTTACACTGTAGTCATTCCGTTAACTTGACTAACAGAATTGCAAGGAATCACTAGAATACAATAAACATTTAAGTCCAGTGACCATCTTAACAATCCTTAGTTAAATGATCAATTTGGAACAACATTAGCGACCAATGTGAAATTTTTTTAAATTTAATTGACCACTAGTGTTTTCAACCCACCATTCAACTAATCGAACTTACAGGAAGCAAGTGATAGGGGATAATTATTGCTGTGGAATCACTTATCACTTAAACCTACTACATGAATGGTGCTTATGAATTTCGAAATTCCAGTACATGAATCAAGCCTATACATTTTTACCTTCTTTTTGATGTCATCACTCAGTTCGGCAGCTGAAAATGTACTGGGATTCACTCCAAATTCATGTATGTTCCAGTGAGTTTGAGTCCCTGAAGATATTTTTCCTTGGTGAAAAACAAGATGCCGCTTGAAACCAACTACTTTAGTGCCATCAATTATTCTTTGATCAATTTTAGGACTCCAATAACCATCCTCTGTGATGAGGTCGCCACTAGGCTTGGTAGTAAAAAAGAACCAGTAACTTCCATTCCCATCCTTAAATTCACCTGTTCAACATTTCAAATAGAAATATCAGTAGATAACTCACTCAAATAATTAGTCAAACGAAAAGTCATGAATGTAAACTATCCAGGCTAGTCACATAATTACTGCTTCACTTTAGCCGCATAATTAGTTACCTAAGATGTTGACAGAACTATCTTTAAAAACCTCACCAGAATCGGATAACGACCTGAGATTAGATTAACTTTCTATTCGCTATATTTAGAGTCTGAGCTATTAGCAAAATAAAATAAATAGACTCTTGTTCATAAGTGATGGAATTTTTGTAAAGCAAGTTAGAGAGGGAGACAAAAATTAACATGGCCTATTATAGTTGTTAAAAATCTAGTAGCTTTAGATGTCCCAATATCAAATAATGATCAAATCGGAATGGCAAAGAATAATTCATATAGCCAACCCCAAATATTTAGGAAAAAAGGCTTATTTGTTTTTGTTTAGTTATTAAAAAACGAGCAGTTTTATAGAGTCATCTTCATTTAATCATTTTTCAAACCATGAATGAGTCCAGATTCATAGTAGGAACGGCATTTGATGTTCCAAAAGAGATACCATACACCAGTACACATTTCCTTCAAGTGAAAATCGGAGTAGTTTTGACTCAGGTCAGCCCATGCTAGCTCAGGTTTAGCCACGTGATATAACAATAGAGATGAGTGAAGAATTCACAAGTCAACAAAGCCATCTTGGCAACTTCTTCTTTTTTTCCTGCTCAACTGGAGAAGCATCATGGAGTAGGAAATAACAAAAAAGTACAGTGGCTTTCTGTCTCGTTGCTAATGGGATAGCCTCCTTGTTTGTTACACGAGGGCATTGGCTCAAAAGCCAGGCCGAGGAGTCAAATTACAGTGTTCTACGATCACATATTGGACAAATGTATTACAGTGGTTTCAAGTTGAACAGTATTTTCTCTTCCGTGTTTTTGTCCATGATCATGCATGCTTTCTCCGACCGTCTTTATTTACAGTCGACACAATTATGACTCTTTTTATAACAGTAATTTATTTTGTTACTTCTCTATTGTTGGATCAAGATTCTGGTTAGAACTTCCACTTAGCTAACTTTTGATACATTAAATAAAGTTTCTAAACTTATTTAAGATGTCTATGGTCCATTAAAATATTTTTCTTTTTCTCCGAATTCTTCATAATTTTTGGACACCTCAATTTAGCAAAAGGTGCGTATTTGCCGGTCCCATTCTGACATGTGTGATTCTGTGTTGTTCAGAATATTCTAATACCTTAACTTAGCAAAATGCATGAATTGGCCAATTCCATTCTTAAACGCCACGACCAATGAAGATCAACGCCCTACACGTCAACAACCGACAATCCTGAGTTCGAACCTTGACATCATCTAATTTTGGCCGCAATAAACATTTATTATATAGAAACCTCATCCCGGTTAAAAATTGTATCTAAGGAATACTGCCTCCGTTTGAAAACCATTATTTCAAAAATCTCTTCACTCATTTTCAACCACAGATTTACACAATAAAATATTTTGCACGTAAACCCAAAATTTTTCTCTACTTTTTTACTACACATTCTTCAAAATAATTACTACTCAAAACTCAATTTTCTAAAAATAATGGCCATCAAACAGAGTGGAGGCCTCTATTCATTTAATCCCATGGTCATCCAGTCCTCCCTTGACTCTCTACAGTCCATCAGCATATGGGAAAATCACTCAAAATCTCAACAGTATTTTTATATTAATATATTCACGACTGTATTCCAAAATTTAAAAACAATATTAAGACATAAAATAACTTCAAAACCAAATAGTAACTTTAACTTCAAATTCAAATTTAAGGAAACAATAGTAAGGCATACAATAACTTCAAAACCAAACTGTAAGCCTAACTTAAAATCAAATTTCACTAATGTAAATCAATATCATCAAATGCCCAAAACAAAATTGTTGGCTAAAAATCAGGCCACTTTTGCAGTATCTTTTGAACCCTTAAAGTTAGATCCCTTGAAAATCAAATCAATTTTAATTGAAAATTTCCCCAATTGTAACCAACAGTTATCACAGAACATAAACATGCAACTAAAGTTATTAAACATGCAAACATGAGAGGGTAAATTCTGCAAAACCTCATATGGCACAAAAATTGATAAATCATTATCCATAATTTCAGAGAGACACACATGAACCCAAAAATCAGATCCCGGATGCTACATTGCATGCATGTATATAAATGAGCTTCTAACAAAATCGCTAAAAAATCACAAACACAATAAACAAATTCACACCCAAAATCCCAATCGCAATCTGTAAATCACACATGCAAAATCACACACAGATACTTACAAAATGGAAGCTCGTCTGGGTTGGTCCCATAAACATCAGCAGTTGGAATCACATTAGCAGGAAATGGCTGATCCAATATGTTCTTCCTCAGATAAAACAGAACTTCATTGTCTGTTGGATCAAACCTGAACCCGTGAGGCAAATTCAACGAAACCCTCCTTCCTCCCCTCCGGAAAAAAGCCATTGGGAACTTCTTTTCTGTATGAATTTTGGTGCTTCGAACAGGATTTAGCGGTTTACAGCAATGATATTCCGTCTGTGGAAATAATTATTCTTTTGAGTTCTTCATTGGAAATGGTAATTGAATTGTAACTCCCAATATAACAACGGAATTGTTTTTTTCTTTAGTTTTGGGGCCATATCCTTCCTATACCATGTTTGGCAAGTCAATTTTAATTAAATTCATACCATGTTTGGCAAGCTGATTCAATTACCTCTACAGGATTTTGAGTTGAGATCTACTGTCCAAAATTGACTATTCACCAATAATTCATTGACACATGTTTAAACACAAGTACAATGAGAGAAAAGTTGGACATGTTTTAAAGTGATATGTCAATGAATCATTGGGTGGACATCAAATAGAATAGTCAATTTTGGATAGCATACCTCAACTCCCCCAATTTTATTTTATTTTTATTTATTTTTTTTTTAAAAAAGGGTTTCACTCAAATGACTTATAGTTCCTCCAAACACACTTATGGCGTGTTCGGTAAAGATTAAAATCGGATTAAAATTTAAAAATTAAACGTTATTATTGACTTTTATTAGATAAATGAAATCCAATAATGACTATATTTTCAATTTAAATTGAATTTTAAGTATCACCGAACACACACTCAGTGTAACTTTCCAGCCTTATCCTTGTTTTACCATGTTTGGAAAGTCAATTTTAATTAAAATTCATACCATGTGCGGCAAGTCAATTTTTAAGTGATTTTTTTTGTTCAAATACTTGAATAGAATGCCCTTTTATATGTTTGGTTTATTAGATTATAAGTTGCGAGTTCTACAAAGAGAATAATTAAGTATGTAGAAGTTGGATTTTATAAAAGCAGATAAAAGTTATTGATATCTTACCTAATGTGTGAATAAAACTAGAGTTTGATCAATTTATAATTGGTTATAAGCTTTGACAAATGTACACTATTTGACAAACCTTAAATTTTAATTTTAATCGATCAAATATACTTTTTATAATACAGTTCTTTCAATACATTTATAAGTATTTAAAATTGCTACGAGTAAAACTCACTTATCTAAGTAGTAAGGTAAATATTATTTTCAAATATGAAATTATTTATTTTTAAATTTTTAAACAAAAAAATTTATTTGTGCACCGTGGATCAAAGCCTAGTGCAGGTGGATTCAAGTTCAACTCCCAGATTAGTTTGTATGAATTTTGTGTTTACATGATTTTGCTATGTTTATCTTACCTTTTCTATTTTTAACCATACATTAAGGCCCTATTCGGTACAGCTTAAAATCCAATTAAAATTGAAAATATGACCGTTATTGAGTCCCACTCATCTAATAAAAGTCAACAATAACGACTGTTTTTCAATTTTAATCCGATTTTAATATCTACCGAACACGTCCTAAGAATGATAGTGGGACGAGTAGAACAAAGATAACCCTCTCTGCACGTCGAGTATTTTTCAAGAGGTGGCACGGGAAAAGGCTGGGCAGAGGATTAGTTTCTCCAAATGTTTGTCTTTACTTACTTATTTATTTTTAAATTAAATTTAAGTAGGCCAACATTTTTATTGACAAATAGAGAGTCATCGAGATGGAACATTTTACCATCCCAAATATTCTCTAGAATCCATTTCTCAAGCTTGAGTGGCTTCAAAAAATAACTCAAATCATAACATGCATAACATCATAAACACATTTTTTTTTTTAAAATAATGTTTAATTACACATTCTTTTAATAGAATAATTTTTTTTTTTTACGTAAACTCAATATTTTTTTCTTACTTTTTAATCATATAATATTTAAAAAAAAAAAATCATTTTTTACCAATCTATTACCAAAAAAAAAAAAAAAAAATGGGGATGAAAGAGAGTAAATTAAAAAAAAAAAATAATTTTTTACCAATATATTAACAAAAAAAAAAAAAAAAAATGGGGATGAAAGAGAGAATAAGATTATTTTTAGGTATATTTTTTAATCAAAACTTTTCTTTACAAATAGAATATGATGCTAGCACTAATTTTACATGTAATAAGATAGTTCACATTATAATTTTCTATTTCAACCAATGTACATGAGTTTCATTTTTTATTTATTTATTTTTTTCCAGTTTTCTACTTCTTATTGTTTTTATTTTTAAGAATACTATAGTAATTTTATATTTTACACGTGTTACGATCCAAGTCATCGAATTTTCACTTGTGTTACTCACATTCATTCTACCACTCAAACACATAAGTTTAAGCACAAGAACAAACCTACAAATCATCTTTACTATTGCTTCAATTTTCTTTTGAGAACCGTTATTTTGAAATCAAATATCACTACGCTTCAAACGTGTCATAAATTTATCAAATATATCAACCTCTCTCACAGTTATATGATAATATTCATTTACCGTGTTTTCTTCCGAGAAATATAACTATTTTTTTTTTTCTAAAAGCTCAATTACAGATTACTATTTAATTTTCATCTAAAAATTAACTATTTTTCTCCATAGATCGTTTCACAGCTTCATTTACATAACTTTTTCACATTTACATTTTTTACAATAAATTGTATTTCATATATTCTTCTCTTTTATGGAGCCAATAGATTCCAATAAAATAACATATGCATTCTTAACAATTTTTTATATTGCAAAATTATTCCAACTTAGAATTGGAAAGTGGTTAATGCTGTTGCACTCATGAAAAATCGAAAAATGAGGGAAAAATAAGTGGTTAATGATAATTACATCGTCTCTCCTAAATGTTAAACATTAAATTCTATGTTTTAAAAATAGATTAAAATGTAGATTGTTAGAATTAGTCGAATTTGATGGTGAGCTACACAAGAATGACTGTATGATTTCTCCCAAGTGTAAAACATAGAATTCTACGTTATAGACTGCGTTGATGACTAAAATGGACTTGACAATTATATATCAGCTTAAGAAAAATTTAGTCAAATAAAAATGTTTAATTACTAGAATATTATGAAGAAAAGAGTAATTCTCATTAGGTAGTGCTTTGTAGGATAGCTCAGCCTATCATTGAGGGCCTTTGCCCCTTTATATAGACCTTACGGTAGGAGCTTGTCGTCCCTATCTTGTCAAGTCACAATGTTCGACCTCAATTCATGTGTCATTAATCTTTCTTGGAGAGATTTGATTGGTTGAGGAGCTTGGCCAGGTCAAATTAACATTACACTCAAATCGTAACATGTGATCTAGGTCATCATTACATGTAGCGTAGTCAATCATCAGCTTCTCTATGTATGGCAGTGTTGATGTCGAAGGTGACAACTTCCTATCTCTGATTGGCTACCATGGAAGATGCTGACTTTATCAAGAAGCATTACTTTAGTTTACTCATGATGATGCTGTTAACGATGACATTTAGCCAATTTGGACTAGCTGAGTCTTGTGGTCCGAGCTCACCTAACAGTTAAAGACTTCATAATTAAGCCTATTTGACCTCTTTGGAGTGGTCCTAGGTGGTCCTTTAAGATTAGATACCAACGGGCTAAAATGTAGAATTTTTACGAATTGTCAAATTTGTTAATAATCTACATGTTGACGATTGCATGGTTTCTCTCAAGTGTTAAACGTTGAATTATGTGTTTTAGGTAAAGATGCTCGTATATCAGCATAGGCACTACTCAACATCACTAAGAAATGTAGAAGACATCATACACGGGAAAATTCAACATTTTTTTTCTCTCAATACAGAAAAAATTCGGCTAAAGACATGAAGTCATACCACTCTTCTATATCTCATCAGCCTTTGACTCAAAGCCGGCCCTGCATAGAGGCAAAT
>CAIGRF010111783.1:9585-25710 GCA_903798235.1 Fraxinus ornus | reverse complement strand
ATATTGTTACAAGGTTCTACCTGATAATTGAAGAGATATTTTTCTCTTTACTTGTAAAAGTTTAGCTATGTGAAAATGATGTAATTATAGAACGTTATCGAAATATGTGAACTCGTAGAAAACGGCTGTAATAAAATATCTTTTACTTTAATTTTTTCGTCACTTTTTGAAAGTTTGATTGTGCTCCCCTGTTTAAGAAGTCTGCGTCCGCCCCTGGTTTATAGTGAAGTTATTGGCAGTCATTTTATTCAGACTAATTCAGATACTGAACTGGCGTTCGGTGAGATTTCTATGAAGCTTCTGGAGAGGATGAGGAAGTCAGTGAGCTTAAAATAAGCTTTTGGGCACTTTCATGGAGGACGTTGTGGAGGCGTAATGGCTTGCGACGATGAGAGAGAAGGTTAATAGTAAGCTATAAAAATCTGAATACCTTGGATTCGTTTTTCTTATTTGTTGAAGTAAAATGGGAGGAATTTTGGAGAAGAAAATTGTGGTGAAGTTGGCTGTGGTTGTAGGTTTGGTGGCAACATGCGGCTTTCCTGGTATTAGCATTAATGGGGATTATATTTTCTGAAATCATTGTGGCTAGGGTGACGGTCAAGAATGTAGGTGGGAGAGGGGAAAAGAAGAAGGTGATTTTTTTTTTCTTTTTTTTCTTTTACTTTTTAATTTATTGTATTTGAGATTTATTTGTACTTTTTTTAAAAAATTGAGAGTTTGATTGCAATTTGTTCTTTATTTTATTTTACTTTTTGTTTTATTATATAGGAGGGTATATTTGTCGCTTAATAATTTTTAATTAAGAAATTAGATAAAAAAAATTTTGATGAAAATGATGTTTTTTACAATGAAACGTGAAAATAGAGGTGAAAATGCAAAAAAAATTGAACATATAAACGTTCTGTACATTAAAGGCCAAACGTAATGACGTTTTGTGGTAATAAACCATTTACGATAATATTACTAATGATATTGACATCAATCGTTGATGAACGTGTAACGTGATCAACAACATATTGTTGTTAAATTTTGTATGAATCACTGACATCTATATATTACCAACAGTCGAACCATGATTATCAACAGCTTCTCATCAATGAATGATGATTATCGACAGCTTTTCGTCAATGAATGAATAATCGTTCGTGATTTTCGATAACATCACTAACAAAGATGTATTGGTAATAATCAACACTATTGTTGTTAATATTTCTGTTTAAATCACAAACAAATATTGATTTTGATCAAAATTATCCATCGTGAGCAATTACTTGACAAAATTTCTATTATATATTTATTCTATTAATTTTTTTTTTTATTGTTTTCGAAATAGCTCATTCGTGGATTTTATTTATAGTCCCAAATTCTTTGAACTACTTATCACCATACTTGTATTCGTATTCCCAATATAGCTTAACTCATAAGTTGTAGGGGGGTGTCACACACACGATGATATTGGAAACTTATGAAACATTTGGCCCCATATTTGTCTAATCGCCTATAACTATGATCAAATTCAATGAACTCGTTCCACTTGATATTTATTAATTTCAACATCACCAAATGGGCGGCGAAATTATTGTTTACATGTAATAATAATCATTAAAAAAAATATAATTTGCATAGATCATATGAGGGTGACTTAGGGTGTGTTTGGATCACATTATTTTGAAAGAATATATTCTGGAATAGTAGATTGATGGAGAATGTGTGGTTGAAAAAGAATGAAAAGTTAGTGAAATAATATAAGATATTATTTTATTGAAGAGTTTGTGGTTGAAAATAAGTAAAAAAAAAATGAGAATGAAAATTTTAAGAGTAATGCTATGTATACATAGCCTTCTACATAATGTTTCACATAATTGCCACATGATTGGCCCCTATTGGAGGGTTGTCGGGTCTCCAATAGGGGTCAATCATGTGGTAATTATGTGAAGCATTGTGTACATTTTTATGTACATATAACATTACTCAAATTTTAAAATGTACCAAACGGAGCTTAATCATTCAATAGTTAAGTGACTAGATTATTAAATTACATGCTAAGGTGGCATCAACTTTAGACACATTGTGCTCTATGCCATAATTACTCTCCTTTGATGTTGATATCTTATTTAATTGTAGTTATCCTTAGAATGAGTCACATCTTGGAAAATTTATTACAGGGAATAGGAAATAATATTTAGAAAAATCCTTAGAAGATCTTTCCTTTCAAAAAACAAAATAGAAGTATGGATGCTCGTAGTTTCATGTTCAATTGAAAGTTGAACTGATTGAGCTAAGGTTGAGAGAGTCAAAGTTATTGATTAAACTTTTTTTTAAAAATAGAAATATACTTATTGCATGAAAAAATAGCTAAACGTTGACAAAAGTTTACGAAATCAAAACATTTCCATGTCAATTTTTATTTAGCTCATGTTTGACTATCATTTATTTTTTTTTTAAATTCATTTTCCTTAAGTTTATTATTAACAACATATTTTACAAAAACTCACAACTTTAATAATTTTTTGATTGTGAAATATTAGGGATAACAAAAAAAAATCCGATACCATCGAGCCCCGTTCCAAATGGGGCTAGAATTACCGCTTAATCGAGTATTCGAGTAGAGGACTGGACGTATAACTTCATCTCTGGACAGGTACAAGTAATGAGTACCCCGTCCTGTCCCTTTTAATTTTAATTTTTTATTTTTTTAATCTAATACTTTAAATGAAAAATTTCACAAAATTTCATTAGTTCTAATATGAATAGCAACTAAAATTATCTAAAAAATATTACAAATAATAAAAGACTTAGCCTCTGTTTGGTACACATTAAAATTTGCATTCTCATTCTTTTATTCTTTTTCAACCAAACATTTTTCAATAAAATAATATTTTCCATTACATTAATAATTTTTTATTTTTTTTCAACTACACATTCTCCATAAATCTACTATTTCAGAATATATTTTTTAAAATAATGTGGCTCAAACTGTCTAACACACCCTAAGAGGTTAGTTGGTGAGAATTAAAATCAGATTTTTTTATGATAGAAGTTTTTGAAATGTGCGGTTGAAAATGTGTGAAACTCATGAAAGATATGATTAATATTGATTATTTAACTCTAATTTAGATTAAAATATAATTTTAAATTTTAATCCGTACCAAACATGGCCTAAATCAATCCTTTAGATAACAATTAAAATCCAATTAAAATTAAAAATATGGCCGTTTTTGAATCTCACACGTCTAATAAAAATTAACAATAATGATTAATTTTTTAATTTTAATCCGATTTTAAACATGCTCGGTCTTGTCCTGCTTCCATAACGAGTGCATTTTTAGAACAATCATCAGTCGAAACCAAATCGAAAAATTTCAGCCAGAACCTGCCTCTCCTCGGTTCCAGCTCTCTCTCTCTCTCTCTCTCTACACGTAGACGAAACTCTCGTACTAAAGTTTATATCGAGCACTGACACGCTCCGGGAAATATTCCAAAATGGATTAAACTTCTTGTACATAAAATTTTACCTAATTGACACATGGCGGCCCCCGACGGGGGAGTCCGCCTTGACCCCGACCCTCCCCGTTGCCATCTCTATGCAATATGTAAATCACAAATTATAGATTGATATATATACACATGAAGTAATGAAATAAATTAGATTAAAAAAAAAAAATCTTCTCTCCTTTGGCTCATCATCTATTTATAAAAATTTTCCGTAACACTTTGTGTACAAATAAAATTACTCATAATTTTTATCAACTTTTAAACGTCTTACCATTTTTTTTATTAAAATCTACTAAAAATTTAATTTTTTAACAAACATGAACATAATTTGTTTTCTTATTTGAAAGGACGATTACTAATAATACTTTGGCCACACAAATTAATACTAATTTTATGTTACAAAACATGATCTCAGTCATTTAGGGTAGTTTAACGTAAGATTTGATCGACATTTGCAAAAGTTGGGTCCTTTTTGCACAATCAAGAATCCAAAAGAGTGCTTTCTTTTTATTGAGGCAAAAGCTATATATAAATAAATACACATTGCCGATTCCACCCAATAAAACAAGATAATTCAATTTCAGAGCCCTAAAAAGATTGTAAAAAAAGAAAAAAAAGAAATGGGAATTGATTTGGAAATAGAAAGAAAAGGGAGTAGAAGGGAGAAACGCTTGGGAGTGGTGGGTCTCACCCTCACTGTTGTGGGTACACCTTCAAAACCGATTTAGCCAACCAGGTTTTGCTGACTCAGTGTGTTAGCTGAGTTTCCAGGCCGAGGTAGCAATCAATGGCCTTGTATGCCATCCTAATGTCAAACACCCATCTTTTTCCTCAACTCTATACCCATCCCCACCTGCAAACAAGGCAAGTAACATACTAGCCTGCTTATAAGCATTTGAACCCAAATGAACCGGCTCAAACCCGGCCGAGTTGAAACGGGTTCGCCACTGGACCAAGGTCTCGTGCCTCTCCACCCGGTCCGGTCCCTCACACGCCACCACATTACAGATCTGCCGCCCCAAGTAAACCTCACTCATAACCTTGTCTTGATCGCTCACCACCCCGCTACCAACATCGCACCCGCCGCTACTCTCCAACGAGTCGAAAAGGGTCGAGTAATAGTGCAAAGACTCCGTGAACCGGTCCAAGAAAACCGACCCGTTGTGATTAGCCTCCTGCTCAACCACAGTCAAGATTTCAGGCTTCATTTCGCTCACGACTTGCAGCACTTTTTCGATGGAGCCGGGCCGGGCCAGCAACGGATGCAGCTCGAAAATGGAATTCATCGCCACAGCTTCACCTTCCCTTATATCAAACATGGATGCGTTAAGATCAGCTAATGAATTCGCCACAAAGCCTCTGTAATCAAACTCCACTTTAATTGTCTCAGCTAATTGAGCCAATCTACATCCCACTTCCTGCAAATGATCTATGTTATCGTGTGACGGCGGCCCAATTCCTGTCAGTCTGACGCTAGGAGGACCGCCGGGCCTCAAGGCCAAAGCCTGTAACAAGGCAGGCCATTGCATCCCCTGTTTCATGCTGAAATCAATGATATGGACACGACTTTTACCTGCAAACGCTTCGAGAATAGCTTGATTTGCGGTAAAATGGGCGAATTTCAGGTACGGACAGGTCTCGTAGAAGTGCATTTGAAGGAGGTCAGTGAAGGCTCTGTCTTGTGGATTTGTGGGATATAATTTGTAAATTCTCCTGGCTAATGCTTCAGCAAAATATGTAGCTACTTTTCGCATAGCCCCTGCTTGTGATACTGCGAGGAACCCAATTTGCTTAACCAAAGCCTCAGCCAATTTCAAGTTCTGTTGTTGCACAGCCTCTGCACAAGCCATCAATGTGTGGACTAGCCTAATACCATTTTCTTGTGAGTCAACCAGGAGCATGGGACGGGGAGACTCGATGGGTTGTGCAGAAATGGACTCGTTAGGCAAACCCCAAGAAACACTAGTAGAATTTCCCATACCAGAATAAGATGATGACTTCAATTTTTTGGTTTGAGGCTGATGCTGTGGCTGTGGGTGCAGTTGACTTGTGGGATACACAGCTTTCCCCGGAATAGAAATAAGATCTGAACCAAAATCTGAATCAACAACCATGTGTTGCTGGGTTGCAACAGAGATTTGAGGACAAACATGGCTATTCAAGCTGTTATGGCTATGGGAATCAATACTAGTAACAGTAGAGGATTCAAGAAATGGATCTTGAACAACAGAGCTGAAGGAGTCAAAATTAGGAGGAGGGTTAAGCTCAGAAATCATGGATTCAAGCCATGATGAGAGATCCGAAGGATTGTAATGCACAGTTTCCGATGCTATTTGAGAAAGGCCATCTTGTTGAGCACTGCCCATCACTTCTTCAAGCTGTTCAAGCTTCTGCGCAACCTCGGCCATATCAGATGACTTCACCTTGTAACCCAAAACTGCGAAGAGTTCATCAACACCACCTGCATCTTGTTCTTCACACCACATCTTTCCCTTGTTCGATGAACTAGAAGTGGCAAAATTTAGTTGATTCGGATTATCCCTCTTCATGATTTTCTTTGATACGGGTTACTCTTCTGCACACAAACTAAAGGAGGAAAAAGAGAGGCGATGAATGGTTGTTGAAGAGGAAGAATCTGAGCATTGGGGATTAGGGGTTTCACTCAAATTTGGTATTATTATTCAGAAAGTTAGAGAGAGAGAGAGAGAGAGAGAGAGAGAGAGATGGTGCCATTGGGGACTACAATAATAGCAGTACGAATAGGAGAAGAGAGAGAAAGCGCTCGTGAAGTGGGGCGCGAGTATCAAAGTCCCATCCATCACTGAAAAATACAGCCACAACAGAAACAGATGAACCAGCTTCGCATTTTTTACCATATACTATACTTAGCTCCAGCAAAAAAAAGTTTACTGATAATTTACTCGTAACACAAAGTTAATTTGATAATTTTTTTAATTATTAATTTTTTTTACCATAAACTATACTTAGCTCCAGCAAAAAAAAGTTTACTGATAATTTACTGCATTGTGTTTCAATTAAACTATTTTTTAATTATTATTAATTTTTTTTTATAGATTGTTTGACGAATTTCATGGAAAATGTCATAATCGAGGAAAACGAATATCACTTTGACCGTTTAAATGTAACGTGAAAATGAAAATCAAATTCTAAGGTACAACTACTTTAAGCTGCATTTTCTTTGTTTTCATTAAAAACGAATTCTTATGGATTTGGTGAATTTTTATTTTCCAACTAACATGAAATTGATCTCTTTCTACCTTTAACTATCAAATGAACCGTAAGTGAAATTCAAATCAAGATCAACATGCATACTCCTCAACGTCTAGAAAAAAAATGTACACGTAGCATGATTCATGTGTTTAGCTTTTTTAACCGAGATACTGAGTAAAAACTGTTTTTACTATTTACAACTTTTTTTTTTTTTGAAAAATATTTATAAACAATTTAAATTATAAATTGAAAAAAATAAAGGATATAAGCATTCAGTATCATTGGGTTCTATGGAAAATGCGTGGACAAAAATTGATTTGATCAAATTATAAATTGTCCACTAGCCATTGAAGAGTTGTCACATCTACATTCGGTCACCCAAATGGTAAATTTGAGTGTACAAACCGCATTAACCTTTACATACATATATTGACCTAACATGGGAATGTTAGAGTTAAGTTTTTCTTATCGCTTCATTTTAATTTTTTTTCAAGCTTGTAATTAGATGAAAGGAAATTTTATTTTAAGAAAAAATAAAAAAAATATCTATATAATTGCATTATGTAGTACTACAAATAATGTCTCGTGTTGTGTTGTTCGGGTAGCAAGTTAATCCGTAACTCGTAAAAAGAAAATAATTAGTTCAAAAATAAATTTATAGTAATACAATGATTACTCGACAAGTCAACAGCAAAAGCCGTTGAAATACATGTATCTATCCTTCTCGTATGCATCTTTATTTATAAAGTTAATTTGTCTAATTTTTATTTTTCAAACTGATTGTATGATTATAACCAAAAAAGGAATAATAACTGAATCAAACTATTCCATTTCTGGGTGAATCATTTGTTTCTCAATTTGATCAAAGCGGTATGTACAATTTACAAACCTAAGATTGATGAATCCCGTTAAACTTTGGCCACCCAACTTTATACGTACTTATCACTATGGTAACCTTTTTTTAAATAATTTTTTATTTTCTTTTATTTTTCTAAGTAAATTTTTTTAAATAAGTTTTATTTTATTTTATCTTTGAAGTAACATTTTTTTTAAAAAAATACGTTTTTATTTTACTTTTTTAAGTAATTCTTTTTAAATAAGATTTATTTTATTTTGCTTTTTTAAAATAAGTTTTTATTTTTATTTTTTTTAGAGTTTATTTTATATATATAATGCAAGTTACAGCTTTACCCCTTTTAAAATTAATGAAAATTGTGAAAAGAAATTGAGTGGTATATATGAAACGTTACATGAAATTGGATGGTTACGGTGAAATAAAATCAAACTGGATGTCCAGGTGACACTAAATATACGGTTTGTGGTCATGTTGAAATAAAATCGAATTGAATAATCATGGTGACACCAAATATAAAGTTGAGTGGCCATTGGGTCCTTAATGAATCCTAGTACTAACAAAAAAAGTATATATTAACTTGTTCATGGCTTCATTTAATTTGGATATTTAATAATACTTTAATTAATGTACACTCAATATTAATATCATTGTGGGAGCAGTTTAGGTTTCAATTTATTTTAATTAAAAGTACTCATAAATTATTTTCATAAATTGTGAATTTGGGGATAGAATCACAAGTTGCATGATTTGTCTCCCTTGTGAGAAACACAAAATTATATACAAATAATATAATATTTTTATATAAATTGGTGCAAAGATTCTAAGCTATATAGAACTGTGCTCCATTTTTAAAAGTAGCTTGCTACGGGTACCTGAGCGTTTACACGCCAGGTTACCCAGCCCCACTGCTCTCCTCACAATAGGGGGGGCAGAATTATTATATTTGTCGTGGTGCATTGTGTTTCAATTAAACTATTCGTACTGATTTTTTATTATTATTATTATTTTTTTTTATAGATTGTTTGACGAATTTCATGGAAAATATCATAATCGAGGAAAACGAATATCACTTTGACCGTTTGATTGTAACGTGAAAATGAAAATCGAATTCTAAGGTACAACTACTTTAAGCTGCATTTTCTTTGTTTTCATAAAAAACGAATTCTTATGGATTTGGTGAATTTTTATTTTTCAACTAACATGAAATTGAAATCTCTTTCTACCTTTGACTATCAAATGAACCGTAAGTGAAATTCAAATCAAGATCAACATGCGTACTCCTCAACGTTTAGAAAAAAAATGTACACGTAGCATGATTCATGTGTTTAGCTTTTTTAATCGAGATACTGAGTAAAAACTGTTTTTACTATTTACAACTTTTTTTTTTTTTGAAAAATATTTATAAACGATTTAAATTATAAATTGAAAAAAATAAAGGATATAAGCATTCAGTATCATTGGGTTCTATGGAAAATGCGTGGACAAAAATTGATTTGATCAAATTATAAATTGTCCACTAGCCATTAAAGAGTCGTCACATCTACATTCGGTCACCCAAATGGTAAATTTGAGTGTACAAACCGCATTAACCTTTATATATATTAACCTAACATGGGAATGTCAGAGTTAAGTTTTTCTTATCGCTTCATTTTAATTTTTTTTCAAACTTGTAATTAGATGAAAGGAAATTTTATTTTAAGAAAAAATAAAAAAAAATATCTATATAATTGCATTATATAGTACTACAAATAATGTCTCGTGTTGTGTTGCTCGGGTAGCAAAGTTAATCCGTAACTCGTAAAAAGAAAATAATTAGTTCAAAAATAAATTTATAGTAATACAATGATTACTCGACAAGTCAACAGCAAAAGCCGTTGAAATACATGTATCTATCCTTCTCGTATGCATCTTTATTTATAAAGTTAATTTGTCTAATTTTTATTTTTCAAACTGATTGTATGATTATAACCAAAAAAGGAATAATAACTGAATCAAACTATTCCATTTCTGGGTGAATCATTTGTTTCTCAATTTGATCAAAGCGGTATGTACAATTTACAAACCTAAGATTGATGAATCCCGTTAAACTTTGGCCACCCAACTTTATACGTACTTATCACTATGGTAACCTTTTTTTAAATAATTTTTTATTTTCTTTTATTTTTCTAAGTAAATTTTTTTAAATAAGTTTTATTTTATTTTATCTTTGAAGTAACATTTTTTTTAAAAAAATACGTTTTTATTTTACTTTTTTAAGTAATTCTTTTTAAATAAGATTTATTTTATTTTGCTTTTTTAAAATAAGTTTTTATTTTTATTTTTTTTAGAGTTTATTTTATATATATAATGCAAGTTACAGCTTTACCCCTTTTAAAATTAATGAAAATTGTGAAAAGAAATTGAGTGGTATATATGAAACGTTACATGAAATTGGATGGTTACGGTGAAATAAAATCAAACTGGATGTCCAGGTGACACTAAATATACGGTTTGTGGTCATGTTGAAATAAAATCGAATTGAATAATCATGGTGACACCAAATATAAAGTTGAGTGGCCATTGGGTCCTTAATGAATCCTAGTACTAACAAAAAAAGTATATATTAACTTGTTCATGGCTTCATTTAATTTGGATATTTAATAATACTTTAATTAATGTACACTCAATATTAATATCATTGTGGGAGCAGTTTAGGTTTCAATTTATTTTAATTAAAAGTACTCATAAATTATTTTCATAAATTGTGAATTTGGGGATAGAATCACAAGTTGCATGATTTGTCTCCCTTGTGAGAAACACAAAATTATATACAAATAATATAATATTTTTATATAAATTGGTGCAAAGATTCTAAGCTATATAGAACTGTGCTCCATTTTTAAAAGTAGCTTGCTACGGGTACCTGAGCGTTTACACGCCAGGTTACCCAGCCCCACTGCTCTCCTCACAATAGGGGGGGCAGAATTATTATATTTGTCGTGGGGCCACGGTGGGCCCCTCACTTATGTGAGGGGCGTGTACCCGGGCGTGTAAAACGCCCGGGTACAAATGGCATTTCCCTTTTTAAAATGCATTTTGGAACTTATAATATAGAAAATTCAAGATTCAATTTTTCTTGGTTAAGCACATAAGATAGAAACCTTCGTCTTTATTTTTGCTGTAACATTCAAATTCAAATAAAAAATTTAATTTTGAATTCAGTTTTTATTCAAGTATGTTAGATTTACAGTGAAGAAAATAAGATTGTTATAAAATTGATTTATTTGATAACCGAGAACGGTCTTTGACAGACGAAGTCTCAATAGTCTAACGTATTCAAAATAACTAGTTTTTATGTATGAAGATCCAAATTTTTTTTCCTAATATTCGTACGTAGGAAAACAATTCCTATTTCTTGGAAATATAATATAGGGTAAATTGCACTCGAGGTCTTGAACATTTGATTTTTAGCATTCGAAATCCCAAATATTTCAAACGTCTGCACCAAGGGTGCTATTTATCGAAAACTTTAATTCGACTAGATCAAAATTTGAGCATAAATGACATTGAACCTTAGTTTGATTTAAAATAAATATATTGTCCCGAACATTCGAAGATTGTGACCATGCATCTGAACCTTAGAAGGTTATGACGTCGAGATCATGAACAAGTGATTTTAAGCCCCTCAAAGTCCAAAAACATTTCAAATATTTGCGCCATGGTTTCTCTTCCGATGGAAAATATGAGTTTGGCCTTTGGAAAATCAAAATTTTTATTAAGCCACTGTTTGAGCCAATTTATAATTTGCATTATCATTATTCTACTCATTTTCAACCATACATTTTTCAATGAAATAATTTTTCATCGCATTAATAATTTTTCTTTCTTTTTCAACCATATATTCACCATCACATCACCCAAAAAATGCATTATTTCCATTTCATGGTCTATTTGGGCCGGATTAAAAACTAATTTTAATATAAGTCAAAGTCAACAATCAATATCAATCATACTGGTCTCACACATTTCAAAAACTTCTATCACAATACACTAAAAATCTAATTTTAATCCACATCAAACACCCTTTTAACGTGTATCAAACGGGGGCTAAATAACTATTGTACTTCTAGTTTGATTTAAAACAAGTAAATAAATAAAAACAAGTGAGTAAAAAATCAAAGAAAAATTAAAACAATGAAAAATTAAAATCCTTATCCTGCGCAACGACGTGTCATTTTATCTAAAAGAAAAATATTTTAGCAATCAAATTGATGTTTCTCGTCCATAAAGAAAAAGAACCTTGGACATTTAAAAGGTTGGAGACTTCAAATATTAGAAATCAAAGATTCGTGACCCCAAGTGCAATTTGTCCTAATATATATATTGTGGATAAGAATAAAATTGGCGCGTGCAAAAGCGCGTCATAGATCGATTTTGTTAATGGCATTAGGAGTCATATATGGCCCACATGAGGGAATCCAATTGACCAAATGACCCCGACGCCGTCAACATCTGGTCCTTTTGAACGGCAGATGGCAAACAAGGAACGACAAATACAGCAACGGAGAATCGAAAGAATTAACGGCGTCACTGGCAGCCTTATCTTCTCAATTCCCTATGTGTCTTTGAACTTTCTCTCTCATCTGTGCGTTGTACCGGATTCTGCCCCACTCCTCTGTCTCAAACGAACAGTACAGTCAGCCCCCCTCCAATAGGGGGGCGCCACGTAGGCGCCCTATTTTTGGGTCGGGCTTTGAGCCTGGCCCAGAAGAATTTTTCTCTTTTTTTTTCCTCCACTTTAGTCACTCACTGCATCTGCATGTTTGACTATGCTTAATATTTACTTCAGTAATTTTTTTCAATAAGGTTAAGAATTATGTTAATGAATTAAATATTGGAATACATTGCGTGCAAATTTAAAAAATATAAAACGAAAAAATGCGTTGTTTTTAAAAATTGTCCAATTATATATCTACAGTGACACAATATAAAAATGATGTAAAAAAAAATGTACACGTAACATGATTATAATGTTAAATGACACCATCTCCCTTATATTGAGAATGACATTTCTTTTGTTTACAAAAAATTGTAGACGAAAAAGTATTTCTTTAAATTATTCAATAGTGTGTTGACACGTAACACAATGTAAACAATGATGTGAAAGATGATATATATGTAGCATGATTGATTTTTATTTCAATTTTTTGAAGTAAAAATCAATTAAATCCAAATTAATCTCTATCATGCAAGAGAAAATTTGTAAATATAGGCCTTATTTAATCCTCATTGTTTTTCAAAATATATTTTTTCCCTTCTTTTTAATCACATATTTTTCAATAAAATAATATTACATGTAATCCAATTTTATTTTCATTTTTAATAACACATTTTTCATCAATCTACTATTTTAAAATGCATTATACATAAAAATGAGGCTAAAACAGGTCTATAGTCCTTGCTTGACAATAATTCTCTTCTTCTTTTTTTTTTCTTTTAAAAAAAAAGGTTTCTCGTACTTATTTTCAAATATACATTCTCACAATAAAATAATTTTCACATAAAATCAAATTTGTTTTTTTTTTTTTAGTTTCTAATCTTTTATTCTTCGAAAATTTTCTATTTAAATACTCATTTTTTCAAAAAAATAAAAAAAAATATGGGCATATTTACACGTGACGTATGCAGCATGGTGGCAGCCAAAGGCGGCCCAACAGACTGAAACCGTAAGGCGAAGGCGCCCACCACCACCATACTCCACCGCCCACTGGCCACTCCGCCACCACCAGCTTTTCATTCTATTGGTATAATCATGATGTAGGATTGATTGTACCAAAGTGGTGGGGGCCACACAAGCCAAAGGGTCCCACATCCATCAGCCACGTGATTCTAACAACGTGTAGAGATTCCAAGAGGTTGTGGGTGTGGGCATTGGGGTGTGGTATATACTATTTTTAGCACTTAGAGATAGATCCAGCCATGCTTTGCTGTCTTTGCCTGAAACCTGTCATTGCAGTTGCACCTTTTTTAAGATATTGAAATTATTGCTAACTATTTTTATCCCTAAAATTGTCCATCCCACACCAATTTTCCTTTTTCTTTTGCTGAAGATAAGGTGCAAGTACCCTTGAAATGTTTTAAATTAATTGATCAAATCTTGACTTTTAAATTATGAAATCGATCGATATTGATCTAACTACAGCGCAACGATACAATTATCAAGAGTGCGCACTGGGCTAATATTCGATGTTGAGCTAAGTACGAAGTCAAACCACAATCTAGAGAGAAACTTGTTCGGTTTGATCTCAAAATATTCTAACGACACAAGATTTTTAGTGAGTGCCTTTTCAATTTGACTCTCAAGAAGTCCAATGACACCCGACATGGTACCTACGTGTTAATCATGTAGAATTTTAATTTGTACTACCAAATATTATCCATTCACACGATTGTACTAATGGCTGTCAATTTACAGCCCCCTAATGACTGTAACTGAAGCCCCTCTAAAAAAAGATTGTAAAAGAAAAGAATAGTCAAATCCTTTAGTTAGTCAAGATGAAAGTGGTGAATTGTCCACTCTAACTTGAGTGGGTAAAATAAAAGGGTGTTGTGAAAAACATAATGACTGCTAAGGTAAAAGGAATGGATAATGCCTTATTTCGAGCAGCCAGCACCACCATGTGTATTTTATTATTGAAAGTTACTTTAACTTAACATGTGCCCGGTTGGAATTATGACACCCTTGTTCCAACAAAAAAGGCAAATCTTACGACAAGTGCGGATATGGTGAAGTATGTTTGATCTTGTTTAAAAGTTCGTTTTAAAATGTAAACAAACATTTTCTTTTTTGAAACATCGGCCCACAACGTTCAATTTATCCATGAGGTAAATTGAACAACGGCAAGGGAGAGGAAACTACACATGGACTCATGATTTAAGGAATGTGACATAATTCTAATCGAGTGGTATTAGTGTATTTATTTAAAAAAAAAACTCATGATTGTAACATAAGTATAGAATTACCTTCATTTATCCATTATTTATTTTTGAGTAGAATCACGATGTTCCTTTCTACAAAATTTGAAAAAACTTTAAGTGATCGAAGTTAATCATAAACATCGAATGGATGTACACATCGACATGCAATCAATATAGCAAATTGTGACTTTTAGAGGAGAATATTATTAGCGTTTGTGTATGTTTTTGCAAATGTTGAGATAGAATTCAAATTAATCCATAAAAATAATTTTTGTTCACTAATTTTTTATTTGTAGAAATCGTTGATAATTTTTGACAAATCATTTTCACAAATACACGTATATAGTCCTCTCAATTATCTTCTCATTGCTTACAATTCATTTGCAACTTATGCATCTATTTGGTAGAGATTAAAATCAGATTTTTAATATATTTTAATAAAAGTTGATGAAATGTGTAGTTGAAAAATTTGAGTTCGATGAAATGTGTGGTTCAAAATTAATTATTGATTTTTATTAAAAATTTTAATTAAATTTTAATCGGTTATATTTCAAATTTATGTGTTGACCAAAACTAGCTTGTCCATTTCACGCTGACCAATTGTACATTATGCATTGTGTGTACAACCTTTCTCTAATCACTTTCTTGTTGTATTCAGAGTCTTTTTCTTTGTGGCCTCAATTAAAACTCCACAATATTAGCTGTACACGTGTGGCTAAGAGGGAATTTGATTCTTGTGGGAATAAAATTACTAATAATTTTAATTTAATAGATTAAAAATATTTTATTATTTTATTATCTTTTACGTGGTCATTATCTTATACGGAACATCCAACAAGATTGAATTCAAAAATGGAATATGCTTTTGTTGTTGGACCACCTTCAATTTCAACAACGGTAAAACTTCTCGTGGGAGAGAAGTATTCTCAAATAATACGATACTTATAATATAAATTAAATAAAGAATTTTAGTTAAACATGTGTTTACTGTATTGCTCATTCATATTCACTATTTATTAAACATGCATGAGCATTGTTAAAAGTGATAGGTGAAAATATGTACACTATATACAATTGATGAATGGGTACTAATCTGTAATGAAATTAAAAGTTTGAAGACCTAAAGCTAAAAACAATTGATTAAGTATCCATATGATTTTCTTGTAAAAGTTTAGGGGACCCAATTAAAAAATTTCCCATTTAAAATATGGAAACTTTTGCCAACTTTCTTTATCAATTGGGAAAATGGTTAATTTCACAAATGGTCACTGAAGTTACCTGAAAATTTCAAAACGGTAATTGAAGTTTCAAAGTTTCAGAAACGGTCACTGAAGTTTGAAATTTCTTTCACAAACGGTTACTGAATTTTCATATTTTTTGGGCAAGTTTGAGGCAATTTTTTGGCAACTTCCGACCACCAAAACCGTTGATTTTGGATACTGTTGGAAAGCCCACGATGTCCTCTTCAATTACCACCAAAAATCTCCCCAAAACTCCAAGTGATTTGGCAGAAATAAACCCACAAAGTCGGCAACCGAAAATTGTGAAAATCTATCCAAATTTTCAGATTTTTTTGGACGAGTTTG
>CAIGRF010111770.1:0-21526 GCA_903798235.1 Fraxinus ornus | reverse complement strand
ATTAATAAGCAAGAAGGAATTAGAAAATATATAAGTTACAGGATTAGAGTGAGGGGATGAAACAGTATATGGATTGCATGTTGTCTAAACGATCTTACCATTCAAAGAGGAGACTCTGTAGAATTGCTATCAGACCAACTATGCCTTGTAGTACTGGTTTTTTGGAGTATTAACCAAACACAATAAATGATGATTTACGCAAACAAGTGGATGTAATACTAATTGAGCAGTTTGTAGCATATCTTGCTTAGACCTAAAGAAGCTCTCGTTGATGCAGAAACATAAATAAATAGGAAATTTGACTTTAGTTAACACGGCTCGAGGTGGTCCATGATTGCAAAAGATATGATATATCTTGACCTTTTTGCAAAAGGTAGTTCTAAAGGAGGGATTCATGTGGCTTAACCCAAGTTCATGGCCAAGAAGGCTTAGCTTGTTGATAGACTTTCTGAATTACTATTGGGCTCTAATATTTTGATAATATATGTTGCGCTCTTGCCTGTCTTATTTTCCAACATTACAAATTTTTATTTCTTCTTTTACTTTTATATCCTTTTTGAAAAAAACAAAAGAGTTGCAAATGTGAAAACCAAGTAAATGAAAGAACAAGTTATGGCCTATGATGTCTCTAAGATAGGTAAACTCTAATTTGTTTATACCATAATCTTTGTATTCCTAATAGGTACCAGAAGAATCTCAACTAGTATTTCGAGCTCCTGCATCATCCCTGGAATGCTGCTGCTTTATTAGCAACGATGAATTTTTATCAGGTTCTGATGATGGAAGCATTGAACATTGGAACATATTACGTAAGAAGCCTGTCCATATTGTAAGAAATGCACATGCCTCATTGAGTCAGATCAAGTTTGAACAAAGACACAATGGCTTATCAAATGGCCACATAGGTAATTTGATCTTCCAGCTTCTTGTCTGTTGACAGCTGGAGTTTCCTTTCTTTATCTGTGGACATGGGCTGCAAATTTTCTTATGCGTGATTTTTTATGCAGTATTTACTTTATTTGTTTGCAGAAAATGAAGCCCAAGATTCTGAAAAACCTTATTCCACAGCTCTTTCCTGGGTCAGTTCAGTGGCTGTATGCAGAAGCAGCGATCTCGCTGCTTCTGGAGCCGGAAATGGTTCTATACGTCTTTGGACGATTGAGAGTGAATCCAAAGGCATTCGTCCTCTGTTTGAGCTCCCCCTGGTAAGCATATATTGTTTCTCCTGGATGGCTTCAATGTGGTCATTCTACTTTGTTGTCATTTGTAATTTTCTTCATTATCAATTCTTTAGTTAGGCTTTCTAAATCCAGTGTGTTGAAAGTTTCCTATCGCAGGAGAGAAACTTCTTCATGAATCTAGAAGGTTTTTACTTTTTAGGTGGCCTAGATGACTTCAAATATGATAATTTTTTCATACATGAGATGAGATTTGACTCGTGACTGCACCTTAATGAAGTGAAAAATGTGCTGAACACTTGTAAAAGCCTAAATACGTCAACAAAGTCCAGGGATTAATAGGCTCTTTTTCTTCTTTATATTGTACTCGAACTATCGTAATTAGATTTGGCAGGTAGCGTTGTGCAATGTAGTTCCTACATTTGCTAAGACTGGTTTCTATTTCTCACGTGATTGGAATATTTGTAGGTTGGATTTGTGAACTCTCTATCTTTTGCGAAATCTGGAAGGTTCCTTATTGCTGGTGTTGGGCAGGTGAAGTTTTCCTCCCCTCACAAATTTCAAAATTTTACATGTTACTTAAACTGAATCTTTACTAGTGGAATGTGGAAAATATTGGTTTATATTTAGTCTGTCTTTCTTCTTAAATAGTTGATTGACATTTTGACAGTATATTTATCTCATGTTACTTCTGATTTTTATTAAATGTCAGTATAAGATTAACGATAGCTCTTGCTATCATTAAAGAAGCATCATTTAACATTGTTAAGATGATTTAAACCTCTGCAAAAATTATTTTCATATTGAGCCTTTGAAATGATTCCTAGACTTTCAGGATGCAGTATCTTCTGTGACTGAATGTGATCGGGGTTTAACCACTTAACCTGTAGAGTTGGGCAAGAAAGGAGATACCTCCTTTGCTTCCCTTGATACTAAGCCCTTGTTTGATCTCCATTATTTCTAAAATATATTTTTCTCTCTTTTTTTTAACCACATATTTTTCAATAAAATAAGATTACACGCAAATCCAAAATTTTTCTTTATTTTTCAACCACACATTCTAATCGTCTAATGCAATGTCAGTTGGCATTTTATATGAATTGATGATTTCTTGCCATTTTACAATTTAGTTACTATTTTCATCCAATTGAATGTTTTTCACTTTCTTTATTTTGATCTAATATTGAAGGATTTTTGGACAGGAGCCCCGATTAGGAAGATGGGAACGAAATCCGTTTGCCAGGAATGGAGTTGCGTTGCATCCTTTGGAGCTTTCTTGAGACTTTGGAAAAAAGTATGAATTGCAAATGTTTCTTGATTGGGGGTCAATTTTTTTCTCTTTTTTTTAAAGCTATTTTTACCGCGCTTTCACCCCCAAATGAATTTTGTCTCGATCAATTTGTGTTTAGCTCTCAATTTGTAAGAACTTGGTAAATGCAGGCTGGAGGTTGGCTTGCCTTGTGGTTCATTAGAGAGCTCCTTGTTATAAATATGTTTCTTTTTGTCTTTTTCAAAATTCAATAACGATTTAAGGAACAGGAGCAACTTGGATACTAACAGAAGCATAATTTCCAAAGTTATTTCCAATAAATTTTTTGATTTATCCCTAATGGCCCATGACTCGGTCCGGTATAATGGGCTTCTCTTATGGAGTCGGGTTTTTATTCAACTTCAATCACAGGCCAAGGCCTCTATGAAGTTCAACAGGCCACTAGTTTATCATCATTGTCCGAAGTTTATTTGTCCATCACAACCATACTTTATACATTCCAAAGTTCCTTACCAATTATTAGTTGATCTTTCACCGATTCAAAACATTATATGAAGATAAACTAGTTGAGCTCGTGGCTCGTCCACCACGAGCCAAGCTTGCCCCGAGCTCGCCCAAAATGTGGGCTCGGCTCGCTTTTTTTTTATTTATATAAGGTATGCTTTTTTATTAAAAAAAATCGATTTTGGACAAGCTCGTGGGCTCGGCCCCACGAGCTGTCAAAAAACCTAGGCGAGCTAGCCTGCTCGGCTCGTTCTTTGGGTTGTCTTTTTGACGAGCCCGAACGGCTCGTGGCTCGTTTTGATGAATCGAGCCGATAAGCCGGCTCGACTCGATTGCCACCACTAACTACAAGTAAAAATAGGAGTAGGAGTGGAATAATTTATAGTTTCTTAAAATTATAAATTCCGTGCTTTCATTTAAAAAAAAAAAACTAATATAATTGAATAGGACAATTCAACTCGTAACAAAATCGCTTTAAAACGTGACCTTTTCAATCTATTTTATGAAGATAAGTAAAATCTGAGGCTTTTGTTTCGTGGACACAGCATATTTTGCTTGCAAGGCAGCAGTGGGCCCTGGGGGGTTGGTTGCAAATTGCAATCCCAAATCAATGGTTGTACCAAAATCAAATAATTATTAAACAGCAAATGGGTCAAAGAGAAGAGATGGCCCCTTTAATTAAGTTGGGTTGGAAATTATGTCACGTCACCTATATATATAGACAAAGGAGTCACTGTTTGTCCAGCTAAGGTAAGGTGGGTGGATATTTCCATCCCTTTCCCCCAATCAACTTCACCACTATTACACCTGAATGTGCGTGCATAGAATTTTCAGAGGTGACAATCAATCGAATCGAGTTAAGTTGAGTCAATTTGGCTTTTAGACATTCGAGCTTTACTTGATCCTATGAATTAGTTGAGGAGAGATGATACACGTACAGTCTGTGAAATTCACAGGCCACTCACATGCACAGTGAGGTGGGTTTTTTTTTTCTATTTTTTATTTATGGGTGGGGCCCACCCCCATAGGAGAAGCATGGTAATGGCTTGTGAAATTTTTCCTTGTACGTGGGGATTAACTGTTAGTTGAGGTAGGCTCATGTACACAAATGAGGTTCATTTTTACCCTTTGGACTGTGGTCTCATGAGTCGAGTCAAGCCATTCACGAATTTTTCGTTTTTTTTTTTCAATATAAAACAAGCCCTAAAACGAACCGATCCATGATCTGGCTCGTGAACAAAATGGTTGTCTCAATAAAAGATCGAATCGTCCATGAACTAAGTCGGGAAAAAGCTGAACTTACGAGCCGAAGAGCGACTTGGCACGTTTGCGACCCCTAGAATTGCTCATCTAAAAACAAAAAATTAAAAAAGCCCAATAGACATAATATTAAAAAGTCTCGTCATCGCCTATTTATTAAAATTATGAAATAGACTTAGAGTCCGTTTGATTGCAAATGTGAAATTTGGGTGGAAAGAAAAAGAATTACAGGGAATTGAATTGTCTAGAATTTGTTTTACTGGGAATTGTAATCAATTGTATTTGATTGGTATAATTTTTCACCTAAAAAATGTTGAAAATTTGATGTCCGCTTGACTTCGTTTTTTATGGAAATTGTTCATTAAAGTGATAATTTTTTTTACCATTTGGTCTAGAATTTGTTCTCATTGCAAAAAAAAAAGACAATCAAGAAAATCATTTGCCTGGAAAAAATGTGTATCAAACATGCAAAAATGGAAGATGAAATTCATTTTCCATGAAAAACTTGAGTGAATCAAACACGGTCTTAAATAAATAAAATACGTGTTGAAAATATATATTGGTGCGGTGGTTCATGTTCTTAACCTCAATTGGGGGGTGGGTTGTGGGGGCATTTTATTATCCCAAAGAAGATATTAATGGTGATTATCCAATTTCAATTATTGCCTTATTTCATCAATTTCTTGCTATTAATGAAACGAAATTCAGACTGGGATTTTAGTGAAATATGAAAGCGATGTACAACCCGAAAGTTCACCGGGTTCAAGCTTTGATTACTACTTTTTATCAAACTCCATAGAGAGAGGCAACTCCACTCATGAATGTAAGTTGTACAATAATTAACACTTAACCAAAGATTTGATTGTTTGCTTTGATTGGACAATTTTACATTGTTAAATCATAAGTCTATTGATTTGAATCTTGAGGTTGAACTTTAATATCAAAATAGTCCCTTAAGTTCTTAAAATAGATAATTGATATATCACGATTCACGAGTAGGGCATCACAATGTTTAGATCGTACTTCTTAGGCATGGGTTAGACTCATATGAGCCAAGTCGTGAGTTGGCCAAACAGCCCACGTCTTACAGATGGATCATGACCATTATAGGGGCTTGCAATCTTCACTGATCAAATCTCGTGAGTTTATAATTTTTAGGGAAAATAAATAAAATCTATTCATTAAAAACACAATTTCATGAACTAGTAGGCTCGGTGCAGACCATAAAGACAGGTGAAATGAGAAATGAAAACGAATAGTAGTGCATAAATCAGCAGTTATGGAATAGTTCATTTCAAATGAAGTATTGCCCTAAGTGATAACGGGGGAAAGCGACTTCTCAAGTACATAAGAAAAAGTAAGTGAGCGTATCTGCTACATTTAGGGGCAGGATCGGCCAAGGTTAAAATTTAGCCCCCGTTTGGTACACATTATTTTTAAAAGAATGCATTTTTTTTGATTGATATGATGGGAAATATGTGGTTGAAAAAGAATGAAAAGTTATTGATGTGATGAAAAATATTATTTTATTGAAGAATATGTGGTTGAAAACGAGTAAAAGAATGAGAATGAAAAAAAAATGTGGCCCAAACAGGAGCTAATAATAAAATACCATTTATACCTTTATTTGTGAGAAATATAGATGATTGACCCTCTGGGTTTTTGATTCCAATGAAGAATATATGGTTTTTTTGATACGATATTTTGATTTTTTAACGATTGGTTTTCATCATTGGGGACTTAAACGTACCACAATTTTTAGCTTAGGGATTTAATTGCTCGTTTTTTGGAGTTGGAAACCCACAAACACACTTGAAAAAAGGTTGGGAGCTTAAGTATAATTCTCCCTCTAACGGGAGTAACCTTTATAAAGAAACATTCCCTGAAGTGGCATCGCCATAATTATTTGGGTCGGGTCACGTAAGGTAAATCGGGTAAGGAAGGTGGGTCCATTACCAGTGTGAAACTGTATTATTCCTTTTCCATTTCCTCACTCCATTACACCGGTAGAGAGTAACAGTAAAGCAAAGCAAAGCAAATCTACACACAATAACACACAGTGAACCTACCATTTCTGAGACCTTCAAGAACAAGAATAAGAACATGAAAAGACACTGAAGTGACACTTGAGCTACTCACCATTCTTGGCCCACTCTTTACTGTTTTATCTCTATATGATATTGATACATGTATTTTCACTCTACCACATGGAGATATATAAAAAGATATACTCACACGCATAAATGAAAAGAGGAAGTGTCGGCATTGAAAATGCAGGACCCACTTTTGTATAGACTGAAAATAAATAAATAAATCCCAATAGCACCTGCATGTGCCTACTACCTCCCTTGATCTCTGCAAATTCTTCAGATTGTAGAATATAAAATAGGGTTCAATAAATAATTTTCTCTCTCTGTGTGTTTTTGTGTGTGCCTGCGTGTTTATGTGAGATGATGGAGTCAAGAACTCGTCTTGATTATGCTCTGTTTCAACTGACTCCGACAAGAACCAGGTACATTCTCTGAATCTCCATTNATTAGCGACAGGGCTACTGGATCCATTTCTTTCCCATCTTAAATCAGCTAAAGATCAAATTTCTAAAGGGGGCTATTCCATTACACTAAAACCTGCCGCCACAGATGTTTCTTGGTTCACTAAAGCCACTTTAGAAAGGTACAGTAAATTTCTATTATTATATGCCTATCTGGGTTTTCTATTTTTGTTATATTAACTAATTCTGTGTGTGTGGGTGTGGTTTTTCTTTTCCTGAATTTTTTTTTTTATTGTATTCAGGTTTGTGAGATTTGTCAATACACCAGAAGTTCTCGAGAGATTTGTGACAATTGAGAGAGAGATCGAACAGATTGATGGTTCAATTCAATCAAATGAACAATCAGATGTGGCAATAGAGGCAGAAGGTATTCCAAATGAATAAAAACAATTATGGTTTACATTATTATCTATGTTGTTTCGAATTCGTACTGGTTTTGGTCATAAGAAATGTTACTAATTACAACGGAACCTTTGGAACACAATGAATCATGTTGTAGCTAAGATTAATCCATCTACACGAGCTTCCTTAACAGCATTGTGGAATTGACAGGCAATGTCTCTGCTGCTAACAAAAATTCCCAAAATTTAACTGCTTCGTCTAAGGTACGCCATCATCTGTGAAATATAGACTGGAAATTTCTCTTTATATTTTACAGCACATATAGTTATAGATGACTAATCATGTAAATCCGAACACCAGTTAAATGTAGGGACCAATGGAATTGCTGACGCTGAACCAGAAGAAAAACCTAAGTAAATTCTTGCAGTTGTCAAATGTGTTTATGAAGTTACAATGGCTTTGTTACATAACATTAACTACTTTTCACCCTGGCAATGAACAGGGTTCGTCTTCAGCGTGTTCTGGAAACTCGAAAGGCAATGCTCAAGAAGGAGCAAGCAATGGCTTATGCTCGTGCACTAGTGGCAGGATTTGAGATGGACTACATAGATGATCTTATATCTTTCAGTGATGCATTTGGAGCTGTGCGTTTAAGGTACACTTAATTTTATTTAGATTCAAATAAATAAAGTTTTTCTGCAAACACTACTTCAGCTGATACATAGGGATTGAGTAACAACATGTTTTTATTAATTCTAAAATGGATTTTGTCCCAAAAAAATTCTGATTCTTTTCAGGGAAGCATGTATAAACTTCATGCTGCTCTGGAATAAAAAGAATGACGACAGGTTGTGGATGGCTGAAGTGGCAGCAATGCAGGCATGTTCCCACTCTGAGTTTTCATTCTTGGGAACATCTGGAATTGTACTTGCTGGTGAAGATAATGACCTAAATCATAATGGCCTAACCAAGGCTTCAGCAACTGACTCAACCACTAGCCACGGAAGTTTAGACACTAACCAAGGTATCGTTGAATAACCATTTATCAATCTGCCTCCGTATATTTTTCAATTCTTCTCTTTGTTTTTAAAATATATTAGAGTACAGCATTGTTGAAAGAGTGATTTCGGTATTTTTCTTCCCGATTTGCTTCTAATGTGAACAGATTTTGCATCATGTCTTGAAATCCAACCGTATCATAAAATCATTTCTTGCATTTCCCATAATTTTATGTCTTGAAGTAAATATGAATTCTTCAAAATGGCTCCCACGTCTTAGTGGTGGGGGGATTTGGCATAAACCCTTTGTGTATACTAAAAAGACATAACACATGAGTACATAAAGGAGCCACCCAAAGAGCCTAATCTTTGAGAAGCACAATATTTAAAACCAATATGATTGATAATTTGTTAATTATTACAATTAGCAGATAATGGTTTGCCAGCAATGTCCAATGTGCAATCAACGGATGGGATAGCTCAAGTACCACCATGGGCAAACTATCCTCCCCAGTATATGCAAAATTTTCCACATCCACCATTTCAACAAATCCCTCCATATCATGGATATGTTTTCCCGGGCATGCAGGGTGCACCATCATATTATCCGGGGAGTGTGCCATGGCCTTCGGGTGCCCAAGATTTCAGTCTGGGCCTTGATAGAGAGCCAGAAGATAACCAGAGACACAAATCCTTTACTAAGAAAAAAGAAAAAATTAAGAATGGAACGCGACCGCACAGTACAAAAGACAATGATAAAATTGAGATTAGTAATTCCAGCTCTGGTAGTGATTCAAATGACGAGCAGGAGCAGGAGCTAAGTCATTCTTCAGGTGAGAAGATGCGCAAAAAGAAGAATGGAAAACGTTCCTCGAGAAGAGTTGTTATCCGCAACATAAATTACATCACTTCTGGCAGAAACGGAGAGAGAAACAGTGCTTCGGAAAGTGATTCCTCTGATGAAGACAAATTTATTGATCCTGATTCCCTTAAACAGCAGGTGGAGGAAGCTGTCGGGTCATTGGAGAAACACCATAAGCCAAAGTCTGGCAAAGAACGAGATGGAAGGAAGAAAGCTAGCAATAGATCTAAGGATCCTACTAATTCAGATGTTGAACATGCAGTCACGACCAATTCTGATGAAAAAAGGAAAGATGGAAACTGGGATTTCTTCCAAAACCTTCTCCTGAGGGATGCGGATGAGAGATCAAATGATACGGGTTTGCATACTCCACAAGTTCACGAAGGTTATTTTATAGAGATGGCTTCTTCAGAACAAAGTGCATCCTTAAATATCAAATCAAATGGTGTGAAAAACCAAAGTGCAGCTGATGCTTTCCTTCTGACTGAAAGGGATATGGGAAATTATGTTGAAGCGAACAAGGTTAATTTTGAAGATGGAGAAAATGTCCATGGAGTAATTAAGAGGGGCAGCACAAATGAAGATTTCTTAATTCCACAGAGAGTTAATGGACAGGAGAACTACCCCCAAACTGCACTATCTAATTTTGGAACTGAATCCTCCATGATTAAGAGCCAAAAAGAGGAAAAGTGGTTCATGAGCGGCCAACCAGGAATATCAACAAGTCAAGAAGAAAGGATAGATCACTCTATTATGTATGGAAATCAAATCTCAGCCTCTGATCTCAATCATTTGGAGATGCAGAAAAATAAGAGAGATCTTATTGTGGACGACTCTTTCATGGTTCAAGATCGACTGACGAAAGGTCCATCAGAAACTCAACCAAAGACTGACATTTTCATGGTTTCGGACATTGTTGGAGCTGACCAATCCAAGCATAGAACACCTGATAATTCACAAAGCAAGATTGAAGCTGGTAATTTGTACGAACCAGATGACCTCTATATGGTGCTTGGGCGTAATTTGGCTGCTGAGCAAGTTGTAGCTTCTTGGAACCCTGAAATGGATTGTGAAAATGTGAATTCATTAGTTGAAGCTGTTAAAGGACAGGGAAACTCTGAACGAAGTGATTCTGTTGATGCAGAGCTCCTGAATGGTAAGGGAAGCAACAAGACAGCGAACAGAGCTTCTAGAGTAAAAGTGGATGGCAAAGCAACAAAGTCAAAAGCTCCAAATGGATCTTCGGGAAGGAGCAAATCTGATATAACATCAGGAATCAAAAAATCTTATTCTGGAAGCGGAACATTGAGTCAGAAGAGCAAAGCTGAGAAGGTATTATTTCCGTTTTGCTCCCACTTGATCTCTGAATCTTTTGATTCTTTCACATGTGTGGTTTTAATGGCATTGATCCAATCTGTTTGAAAATTTGAATTACATTATTGCTACAAAAAATATTTTATAGTTTGTTTTAAATTTAAGGTACTTCGTAGAATGTTTATAAAACTTTTAGTTGACCTCCTTCCTTCTACATCTAATGTCGTCCTCGTCTTCTTTTCATTTATACAGGAAGATCAGAACAAGAAGAAAATGGAAGAATTACTAACACAGCGTCAGAAGAGAATTGCCGAAAGAAGTGGCACTAAGGGTTTTACTTCAGATACTTCAAATATAACTTCTAAGGTGAGCAAGACACACAAAGTTACCACAAAAGTTGAGAAGCCTAGACTTCCAGCTCAAGCAGAAGAGAAAAATAAGTCAACTAAGCCTGTTATGAGGACTTCCACAATTGATCGCCTTGCAGCTGCACGGACAACTGGCAAGCAGCCATCAACTGAATTGAAGGTGGGCCAAAGTGGAAAAACAACCCCCAAGGGGCTTACTCTCAAGGAAACTTCCACGTCGAAGAAGATAGCTGGAACTCAGAACAAAAGAGCGAGTCTGGAAAAGGTCAATAATTCAGATAAGAACACTGGTACGACGAATTCTAAGGAAAATACTTCTGTATCTGATTTTCCGGGAAGGGATCGGATAGATACCAAATCATCCATGTCAGAGAAGTTTAATGGTGCTGAAGGTCCTCTATCTAAGGTTGAGGTTGATGAATCTAAAACTATCAAGGTGTTGCATACTGTGTCTTCGACTGAAAAGAATGAGGAACATAGGGTTTCACAGAAAGATCCTTCAGATGACAAGACCTGCATTCAGGTTTTATCTAATGAAGACTTGCTCTCTTCTGAAGGCCAATCTGCGAAAATGGAGCCCTCGACAAATACTTGTATGGAATCTGAAGCATCTCAAGTTAGAAATGGTTTGAGTACCACCGGTTTAAACAATGAAGAGGATGGTGACGAGGAACAGAAAATATCCATTTCAACTGAAATTTCTGCCGTGGAAATCTCAACTCCACCTCCGAATAATGAAATGTCTCCAGAAACAATTCATTCCAGAAAGAAGTGGAATGACAACGAAAATTTTCCTAAAGTCACCAAAGGCTTTCGAAAGCTTCTTCTGTTTGGTCGGAAAAGCTGAAGCTTGTACCAATGCATCCAATATTACTGTTGTGGAGGGCTTATCCTTCTACACCAATCAAATGCTCAAATTTTAATCACAGTCACATCAGCAATATGTTTGCATGTGAGGAAGCCAAATAGCTTCAGTGCGTAATAAGGCCTTGGTTTGCTGCCAGATGGAGAATTATATTCTAATTTATTACAGTACAATCGGAGGAAGCATTAAACAAACAGGTGGTCCCCTTTTTATGCGGTCAATAGATTTGAACCATGATCCGGTGCCTTAAAAACTTGTGTGCATCTTTTTTGTTTCCCTCCTCTTTTTGTTGCTTTGCGTTGTATTTGTTTGTTGCTTAATGGTTTACTTTGTATCATAGAATGCGAATTCATTTTTTCGTTTCAATGTAACTGTTGCCTCCAAATTCTTTGTCAGTAGATTACATCTTTTGTATGCTGTCGCTAGTTTCATCTTATAGTATCTCTTTTGGTTTCATTTTCTGAAATCTGGGAGGAAAAATCCTTGAAAACAGTAATAACAAAATAGCATGTGCATTCATAAGATATGCTAAAAGACAAAAAACAGATAGGTAAAAAAATAAGATATGCTATACATACTATACTGCATTTTGGAAAAATTACAGCAAAGAATCAAGTTATCAACATCAGATGTAACAGCTAGAGAAAAAAAAAAAGACTAGAAATGCTGTCTTGAAACAAGTCAACAATGTAAGCTTATCAAGCTTTCTAGTTTCTACTAACTCATCCACTTGAAAAGTCCTCGATTATCGGAATATTTCTGACTGCATTTTTTCTTGAGATTTGTGAAGTTCGTTACCAATTCGTCATAGTCAGGAAGCTTTGGATGGACATAGCTCGAGTCAAATCTGGAATTTTTGTGTCCATCCTCGCGAAAATTTTGAGCTTGTCTACGAGAAGTAGAACAATGTGAAGTAAGCGATATGTCTTCTGTAATATTCTTCTTGGTGTAACGCTTGGAGCCTAAATTTGCAACCCAAGTGTTAGAAGAATAAAGCTTGTGCCCACCATTATAATCTCTCCTGGGTTTGGTGTTTATATCTTGTTTAACTTGTGTACCATTTGGTATATGAATATGAACTGACAAGGAACCTTCAGGGTTTTTCTGACTGTTGATTTTATTAGTTTCCATGGAGGTAACAGGACCTTCTGTGCTGTCCGCACTGTTGGAAAAACCCCTCCAAAATGTTCCCAAATTTTTAAAATTTGCCAAAAGAAATTTTGATATTGAGGCCTGCATTCGACTGTTGAAACTACTATTATCATCGGCATCCAAATCCCTAAATTCATCAGTCATTGTACTCTTGCCGGACTTAGTTGACAGGTTGCCATGGAGCTACAGAAAGAGGTGTCATTAATAGGTGTAGAAAGTATAATGTAAAGATATGCAATGTTCAAGAATCATAGATATCAAGCAATTGTAATGTAAAATAAATCAAACTCACCTTCTGGAGTTCCGGGAAGAGGTAATTTTGCTGATTTAGGGTCCCCAACTGAGGTGTGAATTCTATTGCTATTTCATTTGTTAATTTCAGTTTTACTTCTTCTGTTACTGATGATATTGTAAGATTGTGCTTTATATCAGAGTTTACGAAATTCCCAGGTAGCAATTCTACATTATCTCTTTCAAACTTGTGACCAAAATGCTGTTTGAATAAGATTCTTATCGAATGTAGTTCAGGCAGTTCTCCACATCTGGAGGAAGCATATATCAAAGTTGACAGTGCTTCATGAACCTCAACAGACAGCTTCCTGCAGTGACAGAGCTTTAAACGGTTGCGGCCAATGAGAATCCTAAATGAGAAAACTTTTGCAATTTACCTGCCCCGGCTAATGTCACGAAGGTTAGTGCAAATGCATTCACAAAAACACTCGAGTTGATTGTATGCATATAACCTGCAGTAGTCTCTGTAGAGTTGTTCGACCTAGATATCGAAAATTATTTTCAGTATTAGCAAAAGCATGATTTTCCAGCAACAGATGTAAACAAACTTCTTTTGGTGATATATATTTCCTTAAAACTGATATCCCTGCAAATCACAGTTTGATCTTTGATGAAACAGAAGCTGGGATGAAAAATTTGAATGTGTAATCCTACTGATGTAAAACTTGTGAAAAGAAAGAAAAAATTTACCCTTGTTGAAACAACATGATGCCAGCCATTCTGCATAAGTTGAGCGATATCAGCACGCGATTGCCTTATGATGGCATTTCTTCTGCTTTTCTGGAGCGTTAGACGACTCCTAAGCTGCTTAATCAATCTTTTGCTGCAGAATTGTACTACTTTAACTGGGATGTTCAAAATTACGTGGGAGGGGCATGAAAAAAGGTGAAAGAAAATATATTCCAATACGCAGCAAATGAGAAAAAGTATACTTTCATTCGAGTTTAAGACTTGAAAAGTGTTCAAATACTACGAAAAATGACATTCTTCTTCAACATTGTTCGCTGCTTCCAAATTCACCTTCCTAGGCATTTATTCCCTTTAGTATTCCTCAACTAAAGTCTACTAAGAAACAAGAAAATGAAAACGAACAAGACTAACCATTTTTTGCACTAGAATTCAACAAAAAAGGGAGGGGAATGAAGTACCATTTGGTAGCCTTAGCCCATCTTTTCCCTTTGAACAATCCACGAATATTGTCAAAAACGTTCCAACCCATTTTTACTTGTGAAATGTTTCAAGAAGAAACCAGAGAGTGAAAAAAAACGGTTTCTTACAAGTTTTGCAATCGTTAAGAGTGAATTGACATGATAAGAATTGCCTGCTTAAGTAAGGAAAAATTGTATCATTATATTCCTTTTTTGCTTCCATGTTGCCATTTTGATGCCCATTTTAGTCAAAGAAAGCATGGTAATAAATAAAACATTGGTATCAAGAGACACGTATTCTGTACATGGAAAAGGTAATGAAATATATAAATGAAATCATGGCCCTAAATCTTTCCAAATTTGAACCCATATTTCCTATGATGTTACTGCTGATTATGAAGGGTGAAAATATTTTTTTTTCTCATTTTCCCATTATAATACCCTAATCGAACGAGCTTAGTTTTAGAGTCTAATCAATACTTAAAGAATCATGTTAAAGTTGATATCAAAGCACTTACAGTTTGAGAATAATGCTCGTTGTGGTGGATTTGATGTGAGGAAAGTTAGTTGTCAACTACACGTTTCATGTAGTTTCTTAGGTCAAAATATGAGCCACCGTTGATGTCATGTATGGAACAGTGGTAGATTTTGACGACTACAATTGAATTCTATGTCGTTGAGTTAAGACTTATCTTGCTCTTTTTTATAATCGTTCAAGATTCTCCTTTTTGCAATCCAATTTAAAAAGTGATTTCTATGTTAAATCAAATATAATATGAAAGCAGGACTGGCTATTGATATTAGTGTAGAGTAGATATTTTGTGTATGGAAAGAAAAATGTGGATATTTAGGAAAATAATAAGATATATTGGAAAATAAATCTCATATTTAGCCGGATAAGAGCTAATTTCAAATTACCTTAAAAGAGAATTAAAACCGACTCATTTACACTTTTTACCGGGAATGGTTGGAGTAAAACCCTCAATTCACAAGCTTGGTCTACAAACGGGTTCGTGGGACATTTAGCCCACGTTTTGGTACACATTAAAATTTTCATTTTCATTTTCAATCATACATTCTTTAATAAAATAAAATTTTTCTTCAAATCAATAACTTTTCCTTCTTTCACACATTCTCCATCAATCTACTATTTTAGAATCCTTTCTTTCAAAATAATGTGGCTCAAACACACCTTTTATGTGATTGTTTGACGATACAAAATGTAAACAATTGTTAACGTGGGAGCACAAACCATTACATTTTTTATCGTTATGCCCGATGGTCATTTTTTCTTCTTTCCTAAAAAAGGATCCTTTTTTCTATATTAACCTCCTCCCCTTTTTCATTTTTTTTTTCCCACAACACTACATTCTCAATCTACCCTTCTTACATTAATTTATTTTGGGTTAGTTTTGACAAAATAGTAGAAGCCAACTTCTATGGGCCAATCCATGAGTTTTGGTCTCGAACATAGCTCGGGCCATATATAGACTTCGGTAACCTTTATCAATTTAATATCCCACTCGACTTGCCTCTTAAACATTCGAGTTCGGCTCGTATCCACAAATTATTCTCGATCTGTCCACGAAACCCACAAGTCAGCCATTTTAAAACAAATTAATATAATAAATTAAAAACGAGCGAGTTATGTTGGAATCATAATTTCACTAGCCTCTTGAAAAAAAATATGACATCGGTTCGATCCTTAACTTTTTAGGACGAGGTAGGCTGAGCTGGGAAGAACTAGTTCGCAGACTTGGCCTATTATGAGATGAAAAATATTATTTTATTAACGAATGTGGTTGAAAATAAATTTTAAACGTGTGCCATGCTAGATTTTCCTATTTGTAAATGAAAAAAATTGTGGACCCCTATCATGGGGTGGTGAGTAGCTGGGGCCCGGAACTGTCTGTCATAAATCATAATCCGTGGCAGAACTCTCTCACAATTTCTTTCGGTAGTAGTTAGTCTCCTTCTTGATTACTCAAGTTCCCATCTATATGTAGAGAGAAATCGGAAGAGAAGTGAAGGAGAGAGATCTAGATCTGGGAAGTGGGTATCAAACTCAAGTCTCACTTCAATGGCTTCCAAACTATTAATAGTCATTGTCTTCATTTTTGATCTTATTGCTTTTGGTTTAGCTGTTGCCGCTGAGCAGAGACGAAGCACTGTGAGTATTCTCTTAATTGATTTATATTTCTTCTGACTACGTGGGATTGTAGATAAATATGTGTAGATTCGAGAAATGATTAGTTACTGAGAAATTAATTGCACAGAAGCTACTGCTCAAATGGCTAGGATTCTTGAAAAGCTTTGTTTCCACTGAATTTAATCGACATGAGTTTAGGATTTTATAATTTCCTCTCGAATTTGCTTAAGAGTATGGAATACATTGAGATATTTCCTCCAATTGCACAAAAATAAACAATGAACCTCTACTGTTGAGTGAACGAAGATTGACCTATGATGATCTGATGCTAATCGTAATTCTCTTATCTGGATTGATTTTTGGTTGGCTCTGTGATATCTAGTATCTGTTGCATGAATCTTTATGGAATAATTTGCTTGCTGTGACCTTCAACTCCATTCAATGGCCAAGGATATTTTCCATGTGGAAGGCATGGTAAAGAAAGATATGTGGATTCCAATTTCTTAGCTTATATGGGTTTTGATTTTTAAGTAAAACGCTGTACCGACACGATCCAGCACCAAGCACAGAGTAAAGGAAGCATAGCAGAAACCATGAACAGATACAATGTTCCATCTTTCTTGACAATAGACATGCATCCAAACAAGAAAAGGAAAAAGTATGTCAAACAAATGGCAGTCTAACTCAGGTTACATCTCATAATTTTTTTCAATCAAGAAAATGTATGTGAAAACCTTAACAATACACCCAAAGTCAGAGGCCCCATAAAATTGAATACTGGATTGTGGATACAATGTTAAAAAGATCCTTTTTCCAGTGTGAGCATGTGTGTGAGTGGGTGGTTGCATGCATCTGCATTTTTTTTTCCATTGCTTGATGCAAAGATTCTATAGAATTCACAATGCAACAGGAAATCCTTTTTCTTTTAAAGCAGTTAACTGCTTGATCTATATTTGGAACTTTGTCACTAATTCTGATATTATTAGTACTAATTTTGACTTGTCGTATATGATTGTTGAATAGGCTAATACAAGGACAGATGGAGAAAATAATTACCGGTATTGTGTCTATGACTCTGATATTGCAACTGGATTTGGTGTCGGTGCATTTTTGTTCCTCATGGCCAGTCAAGTGCTTATAATGGTTGCAAGTAGATGTTTCTGCTGTGGAAAGGCTCTAAACCCCGGAGGTTCAAGGGCTTGCGCAGTTATTCTTTTCATAATCTGCTGGTATATATCCTTCCATTTGGTAAAAATGCTACACGTTTAAGATATCATTCTTCTCATGGGTGATGTTACATTTATTGTCAACCCACAAAGTCCTCTCTCTAACATACGATAAAATTCTGTCGGTAATTGTCATTCAGGGTGACATTCATCATTGCGGAGGTTTGCTTGCTGGCGGGTTCAGTGAGGAATGCTTACCACACCAAGTACAGGTCAAGGTTTTTTGAGGACCCTCCCTCTTGCGAGACTGTTAGAAAGGGCGTTTTTGCAGCAGGAGCAGCTTTTGTGTTTTTCACTTGCATAATCTCCGAGTTCTATTATGTTAGTTTTTCTAAGGCGAATGGAAGCTCTAGACCATATGGAGGTGAAGCCGGAGTTGGGATGGGAGAGTATAAGTGAACGTCATTTAATTAGTCTGCAGTTGTCTGAAACTTATTCATCATATTGGTTTTTTCCATTTGCTGCTCATCTTGTTATAGGAGTCTAGTTCAGTTGAAGCAAGCATGGATTCTTACACCTGTTTCATAATTTTGATTTTCGCATGCCCATGTAAAAGACTTCCTTGATGTGGATATGGTTCTCTCTACGAATCGATTATTTTGTTTCTTCATTGAAAACTCGAGCACAAGGTATGATAAGATGATGAGGGCGAATACTATGTCGCGTTTTTTCTTCATTGAAAACTCGAGCCCAATGTATGATAAGATGATGAGGGTGAATATTATGTCGCGTTTTTATAATAGTTCTTGTTAACAACTGATTCTGTGCTCACTCCTCGAATTTGACACTATTTGGTCTCAAATTAGAGGTTCAATTTGCCAGTTTATTAGGTGGTTGATCATATGGTACTAATTTGTCCTCATATTGTCTCATGGGATGAGACGTTCTCACCATGAAATTATAAACGATCAAGATTCAATATTTTTGTATATATAGAGGAATGGAGATGGAGTGATCATATCATTTGAAATTGAAGTTACGGAAGGGTGCTAGAATATTCTATTTTTTGTTGTCAACTTTTCGGTGAACCAATGCCATTAAGCCTCTGTTTGACACACATTCTTTCAAAACTCATTTTTAACTAAACATTTTTTAATAAAATAATATTTTTCATCACATTAATAACTCTTCCTTACATTTTAACAACATATTTTCAATCATGTCACTATTTAAAATACATTTTTTCCTCAATAATATCAATCAAACACACTAATTAAAAAATGCACCTGCCTAAGATGACGTCACTTGGTTTGTCGCCAATTCAGTATTGCCACGTGTGACAACATGTGAACAAGTTTCCACACATGCATTCTATGATTCGATGAAATTTATACCTGTTTGAGCCCTATTTTCTAAATATTCATTTTTTTTTTCTTAAATTCATTTTAAATTGTATATTCTTTCAATAAATAATTATTTCAAAACTCATTTTTGACACAAAATGGGACTCAAACATAGCCACATTTTTATTAAGAGGGTGTGACACTCATTTTTTTTGGATAATGGAATTTTTGGAATAATGATTGATAGAAGAATGTGTGGTGGAAAAGTTATGAAAAGTTTTAAATTTGTGTGTAATATTATTTTATTACGAGAATGTGTAGTTGAAATGAAGAAAGAAAAAAAAAATGAAAATGAGAATGGATGCCAAACAAGGGCTAACAGCAAAATCTTGAAGTTCTCTTTAAGATTTAGAATCTGTTTGACAAGTTCAAGTGCTTATAATCTATTTAAAATTTATAAGACTTTAGGTTGTGTTTGATAAGCCTAATTTTCCAAAGAAAATGGAAAATGAATTCCATTTCCCACTTTTTGACTTGTTTGATTGACAAAATTTGCCATGGAATTGTCTTTCTTTACTTGTGTCAGATCAAACCATTTTTCATGTTTTTAAGGAATTGACTTTCTTGCCAAAGTGGTGGGATTCCATTTTCTTGGCAAAATGGAATTGCTTTATTTTATTTTTTTGACAATTACAAAAAAATTCTAGATACAATGGTAAAAAGATTTATCACTTTTATTGATAAGTTTCATACAAAACAAAGTCAAACGAATGGTATTCGGTATAGTAATTTTTTTTTAATTTGGCAATTGGAACAAATTCTAGACCCAATGGTAAAAAAATTATCACTTTAAGGGACAATTTCCATGAAAAATAAAATCAAACGGACACCAAACTTTCAGCATTTTCCGGGTGGAAAATTATACCAATCAAACACAATTAATTAGAATTCCCAGTAAAACAATTTCTAGGCAATTAAATTTTCTGGAATTCATTTTCTTTCCACCTTTGCAATCAAACGGACCCTTATTGTTTTAGCAAGAGCCAAGAAGTGATTGATTCCGGCGTGTTTGATAGACTTTTCGCTTTTGCTTGTCTTTTATAGAAGAATTCCTTAAGGAAGCTATCTTATGGTCCATTTAGTAGGACTTTTGAGAAGTCAAAAATTGTTTATCAAATTAAGAAGTTATTTTTGAACATGTTCTCATAATTTCGTGATTGTGTTTTTTTTTTAACTAAAATTTTTTTTAGAGAAAATTCATGCAAAATAGTTTTCTCATTAACCTCTTCTACAAAAAGTAAAAGCAGAACCCTACTAATGAACCTTTAGACCAGCCTCTTTTAAAAGTTCTTTTAACCAAATATAACATTTCTAAAAAGTTGTCTAACTATGTTCAAAAAAATAATTTTTTAGTTTCAAAAACAGTTTTTGACGTTTCAATTTTTTTGTCAAACAAATCATATATTAATTATATATGGTAGATTCATACTTTCACTTTCTCCTATAACAACTATCATTTCTAGGGGTGCCACATCATCCCCTGTTTGAACAGGGTTTTATCCAACGTTAAATCCCTATTTGGTTTGGATTAAAATCTCAAATTAATAATTAATAATTAATTTTAAAATTATATTGGGATTCATAATTTTTCAATCACACATTTCATCAACTTTTATCAAAATCTATTAAAAATATGTTTTTAATCGCTATCGGGGCTAATTTTCAAAACCCAATTATTATTGCAACTTACCCCTCTCTCTTTCCAAAACATGTCTATTTTTCCATTAACTCCTCATTAATTAATTCCAACCCCTCCATTTTATCATTATTTCCCTCCACACCAGACAGTCGCGCGCACCCAACAAAGAGTGATAATTGTGTTTTTACACGTTTATTTCGGTTCACAAACATTGGTAATTGTTAATAAATATGTTGAATATAGCTCAAGTCGTTGTAATTCGTGTTTGCAGGACAATAATGATAACTATGATGAAAATTGCAAGAAAAATGACTAAAATGAAGCAGAATCAAAGTTTGAGGACTCAAGTGCAAATATTAAAAAGTTGTGTCGATCTCACGATGAAGATTTGAGAGTGTTAGACATCAATTGGATGAGGAAAGAAGCCAAATAGATAAAATATAGTCGAAGTACTATCACATATCAACTTTCAGCCGAAAAAGTTATGCTTCGAATTTTCAGTCTCAGTTTGAGACCTATTTTTGGAATAGAAAACGTTCGAATTTAAACTCTTATTTCTGGAAGATTTGTAGCCATTTGAGTTATATTTCCAATGCATTTTGAATCGCCTCAATTGGATATTGGGATAGAAAAATACAACTAAAATACTGAAAATTGTCAGATGAATTTTTTTTTATAACTATGCGGTCGCATAGTTATAAATCTATGCGACTGCATAGAAGGTTTCAGAGAATTTTTGGGGCAATTTTATTGTTCTATGCTACCGAATTCAACATAACTATGCGGTCGCATAGTGTTTTTTCTGGTCACGAATTTCGATTTCATTATTTCATTCAAACTCTTATGGCAACCAATCTTTGGACGTCTATATAACCCTAATCTCGTCCAAAAAGAGGGGTTATGCATTATTTGAGAGAAAAAGGCATTGAAGAGCAAGGAAAAAGACAAAAACGAGGGATTTCACTCCAAAATTCAAGACTTCAAGAATTTGGTGATATTCTCTGCTAAATATTTTTCTTGTTCTTTAATTCTATCCTTGATAGGCTAGCCTTTTTATGTACTAGGA